>JAPPVO010000441.1:0-42382 GCA_030407325.1 Camellia japonica | reverse complement strand
TTGTTGTAGTTGATTAAAAATGTGAACATTCACATTGAGTTAAAAATTTTGGGTAATCAGGTAGTTATGGTGTTGTTGTTTTATGATGTGAACATTCTTGTGGATTGCAAAATATTTGGCCAATTCTGTTGTTGTTATTGTTGATGAAAGACGATAGGATGGGGCTACTACACACATATGGTCCCATTGGAAACCATGCGAGAATATGATTGGGCCAAGCAAATTAGAACAACGTTGACATCGTCTATTTCCCAAAATGACAAAAATCCAACAAAAGTCACCGGCTGTGTCATGTTATTGATGGTAAGTACCCATGTTGTCAAATAATAACATTCACATGTCCTTCAGTGTTGTGCATCTAAGCCAACTGTGAACATTCATATATGTACCATTGATGTGAATGTCCATAGGCAATTACCTTTGACAGATGTGAATGTCCACATCTGAATCACTGATGTGAATGTCCACATTCACTCATACTATACTGCTGTGAATGCTCAAAACAGTTCCACAGATGTGAATGTTCACAACAATGCCACTTCACTTATGTTTCACAGATGTGAATGTTCACATCTGAACCAGTGATGTGAATGTTCACATGCACTCATAACATACTACTGTGAATGTTCACAACACTGCCACTTCACCTATGTTTCACAGATGTGAATGTTCACATCTGAACAAGTGATGTGAATGTTCACATGCACTCATAACATACTACTGTGAATGTTCACAACACTGCCACTTCACCTATGTTTTACAGATGTACTTCTATACACAGAGGAAGTACATTGAGCATGTTGTGAGCGTTATTGGCGAGTCATCACCCCTAAACACTAAGCTAGCAGGCCAAAATCCAGCACAACCAATCAACAGTGTGGATGTCTGTCCTCAGCAACGCGCCGACTCGTAATCCTCACTACATTTTTTACAAACCCTCCATAACAATTATGCAAATATTCATGTCAACTTCTAATCAAAACCATTTCTTTTTTACAGAGTGGACTGTGGACCTGCGGTATGTTACATCATGCGGGCGCACATATTCCATGAAGAAGTTGTGGGCAGCCTCACTAGTTCAGAATGGTGTGGACTACGAGATTTGTTAGTGCATAGTTTTTTGAATCATAAGAAATCAGAGCTTCATTAAAACCTATAGGTGGGGGGTGTCCACCTACAAACTAAGCAAGACTCGATATGAATGTTAATATGGAATGCGTTAACATTTTGACACAACAACTGATTGTAAAACATTGATACAACATCTGTTAATGGGAAAAAGCCAGCTGGGAATTTTGAACTACTTTTGGTGTTGTTATGTTTTACAGATGTGAATGTTCACATTCACTTACGATATCCATACTGCTGTGTTGTTATGAGTGTAATTCATGCGAATGTTTGAACCTGAGTGTTCTATAATACACATACTTTGTGCAGGAGTGTACACTTGGTCTACATGACATAATTACGGATCACTTACACATGTGTGAACATTCACATCTGTTCTTGCTCATAACAGTTGTAAATGTCATTCATGTCTCCCATATGTGAACATTCAATTATGACATTCATATGCACTAATGTTTACAGATGTGAATGTTCACAGTTGCAACACTGCTCTGAATGTACATTGTCACTTATGACATTTGTAATGCTGTGTTGTGATGAGCATAATTTTTGCACTAATGTCTGCCAAATGTGAACATTCACTTATGATATTCATATGCACTAATGTTTGAAAGATTTGAATGTTCACAGTTGCAACACTGATGTGAATGTTCATACTAATTTATGCTAACAGCTTATATTCATGTCAACATTGACAACAAGAAGGTGAAGAAGTTCAACCCATGTGCAAGTTTTGACATAATATGATTCGTTTACGTAAATGTGAATATTCACATCATAACTTCTGATTATGTGAATGGCAACAACGATGTCATGAATATTTAGATCTTATGAGTTGATGATGTGAATGTTTACATTGATGTAAACATTCATGTCATCTACTTCGATACTGTTAACAGTAACAACAATGTGAACATTCCCAGCACAGAAATGTTTGAAAGATCAACAATGTGAACATTCACATAATGTGATTATATTACACCAGTGCTAATGTTAACATCATGCATTCATCCAAAACACAACCAACATAAATGTCAGATTGGTACCTTAAAAAAGTGAAAATAAAACACAAATCAAATACTAATGCATTATAATGTTTGCCAACGCAACGTAATCTTATTGCAACCCAATGTTTGCCAACACAACACAATTTTATTTCAAAAATGAATATAAGAATCCAATGTAAAATACAATGTTGAAATGAAAAAAAGGTACATCCTATATCGGCGCCGTGCATGACTTCCGATTATGGCTCCCCAACTTATCACATCTCCCGCACCTTATTTGCTTCAGTTTCTCACCCCTTGATGGGATCCTATTTTTCTTCGGCCTTCCGGGTGGTCTTTTCACAGTTGGCGGGTATATAGTGAAGTCCGTGGGATCAAAAGGCGGCTTCTCCACCGATGGTATAGGGAATATGGCTCCCGAATAGGCTGCACGATATGTCTCTACATGAAAGTAATGTTCCACACAATCATTGAGATTGTAGCGGCTCTTCTGAATGGCAATAACAGCATGGTCACATGGGAATCCGTTGATTTGCCATTTGAAGCAAGAACATGTACGCCTCGAAACATCAACTGTAACAGATGGTATCGAATGAACTTCAAACACATCCTCATTGGCTTTGCTAACTTGCCAAGCCCTGCTGTCATTGAACGAATCCATAAGCCTTGTTTCAAATGTCGGACAAATAATCTCGTTCCATCTGTTTGCTTGGTCACGCCTTGCAGACATTTGCCGCATCAACTGAGTACGAATTGTGTCCACCATTTGAGTGATAGGAAGATTACGTGCTTCTTTAATCCAGTTATTGAATGACTCCGCCGCATTGGATGTCATCTCCCCATAACGCATGCCCCTGCACAATATCACAAACATTGTACAATACGGAATTTAACAGGTCTGACCATTAACGTTAACAGATGTGAACATTCATAGTACTGACATTAGAATACACTGATGTGAACATTCACATCAGGGTATAATAATGTGACTGTTTACATCTGCTACCAGTTTATAATAATGTGAATGTTCACATCATATGCTTATTATGTTGTCAACTTAAACGATGGACAATATGTGAATGTTAACAACAACAACAAAATATGACACGTGTCAACATTCAAATCTGTAATACATTGCACGTCTATTTGCCAACTTAACAGATGTGAACATTCACATCAGTCATCATTAGCAGATGTGAACATTCACATCATTTACATTGAACATGAAACACAATTCGAAGATTGTTACCATTCTAAATCGAAATTTCACATCGCTACCATTCTAAAATTCACAAATATAAACACCTTAGGAAACTATTATTACCTGAAGTATGAATTTGCCCAATGCTCAGGTGCCAAGTCCTTGAAAAAATTATGAGCTCGTTGTTTACCCTCCTCTTTTAATTTTGCAAGCTTTTCATGGAACCCTACCACAGTTGGCTCGTAGGCACAGTCACCCAAACTACTTACTAGGTGATCCCTGAATCCATTATCAATTCCTTTCATCCGGTCTCTTAAATTGCTCTTCAAGTGTTGTAAGCAATAACCGTGATGAGCCGATGGGAACACCTTTGGCATAGCTTCTAACAGACCAAGATTACGATCCGAAATGAAAGTAATATGGCGTTTACCATCAACAACCTTCCCAAGTTCATGCAAGAACCACGACCAATTCGCCGTGGTCTCTGAATCAACAATCGCAAAGGCAACAGGAAACAGACCTACAACACAACACCAATACACAACTGTTCACAATATTCCAAAGTGCATAGAAAACAGTATAAACGAAACAAGTCATGTGAATGTTCATATCTACATTGCCCTATTTACTATTGTTATTTTTGGATTCTAGTTCGTAAACATCAACGATGTGAACATTCACATTAACGACCATTAATAATTCATTGTTGATTGTTGAGTCACTGACAATGTTAACATTCACAGTACTGTTCATTAATGGATCAACTAACATTAGTATACACTAATGTGAATATTCACATCAGTGTGTAATAATGTGAATGTTCACATGACTGTCATTAGCATACACAGATGTAAACCTTCACATCAGTGCATACTAATGTCAATCTTCACATTACTTATAATTTACCAATCACTCTTTTGTCCAGACAATGCTGCTCACAGTGAATATTGACATGAATAGACAGCTAAAAAAAAATACTAACCATTGTTTCCGTCTTTCGCCGTTGCCGCAAGTAGCTGACCTTTGTACTTTCCTTTGAGGAATGTTCCATCCAGGAATAATAAAGGCCGACAAGCATTGAACCCAGAAATACACGCAGCGAATGACATAAAGAAGCGACAAAACCGTTGACTACTCGCATCATAGTCAATATTGACATAACTCCCTGGATTGTACCGCATCACAGCATCCGAATACCACCGCAGCTGGTCAAATGATAACGAGTGCTCTCCATGAATAGCAGCCTTTGCTTTCTCCACACCCAACCATACGACATGGTAACTAACATCTAGCCCATAATCCCTCTTCAAAATAGTCACCACATCACACGGCCGAGTCAACGGCTTGTCCCTCACAATTTCGGATATGGTACTCGACACCAAATCCGAACTAACTCGCGGATTCTTCGATGTTCGGACATCCGTACCACAAGTATGCACGTCACTAAAACTCTTGATGTAGAAAAAATCATTTGCTCGTTGTGCTCTACAATGTATAGCCCACAAGCAGCCCCTCTCCTCCCGCATCGCGCACACAGCAGTAACTCTTGTTGTCTCGTTCTTCACGTATGTAAACTGAAACCCACATTGGATGGCATACTTACACAAAACGTCACGAAATTCTTGTGCACCTCCAATAAACCGTTGTCCCACATGCGTAATACCATTTGCCCAAGGGGCTGACAACAACACCTTCTCCTTATGGTGGCAAAATCTCCGTAGTGCATCAACTTCTTCCTCAACCCCCACACGCACCAATCCCAAACTACTTGACTGACCAATATCACTTTTCAACTCAACCACTACTTCTACATGTTGTACCCCCATTGATTTAGCAAGCAGTAACATGTTCTGAAATTCTTCCTCATTCTCCAAATCACACCTATTAATCCCAGGTAATTTACAAAACAATGAAATAGAACCAGCAGACAACTCCCCCCATTTTTCACACAAACAGTCCACCAAACGCGAATAACACAATGCGCGGCAGCATTTATTACAGTGGTACTGCAACCATATGTACACACTAACATCATGAAGCTATCCATCTCCTGTAAAAAGAAAACAATACAACAATTAACAATAATCCAAACCGATATGAATATTCACATTGCGCAAAAATTAGCAGCATACAAGTACAGTTCAAGTGTTAAATTCAACAACCATCATTAAACAAGATGTGAATATTCACACCCACACAAAAGCCTCATTAAGCAAACATCAAAGTAAAAGTGAAAACATCCACATTCTTCACATGATATGAACACGATGTAAACATTTACATTGACACATACTCTGAATTATAGAAGATCCACATTCATCACTAATCTCATGACCTCCCCTCCAAAGGACCACGATGTAAACATTCACATTGATCCATATACTCTCAATTATATCACTCACACAGAGCCTCATTAAACAAAACTTAAAGTAAAATGCAAACATCGACATCCTTCACGTAATACTAACACGATGTAAACATTCATATTGTTCCACATACTGTGAATTATAGAGGATCCACATTCATCACTAATCTGATGACCTCCTCCACATGACCACGATGTAAACATTCACATTGATCTATATACTCACAATTATACCACTCAGACAGAGCCTCATTAAACAAACATCAAAGTAAAATGCAAACATCCACATGCTTCACGTAATACTAACATGATGTAAACATTCACATTGTTCAATATACTCTGAATTACATCACTCACACAGGGCCTCATTATACATACATCAAAGTAAAAGGAATATTATAACATTCAACATATATCTGAATGACCTCCCCTCCAATGACCACGTATGATGGATGTAATTGAAAAAACAGAGCATCCAATCCATATCAATCCAAGAACAAAGGATCTGATCCATCCTACAAATCAAAACAAAAAGTGAACATCTATTCATAACTACAATGATACTAACCTTATTCATCCAATCCAACAGTCGTCCAAAACTCAAAAAAAACTGCTTCGAGGCAGTTATACTCCAGAAAATGACAGAACCGAACACCTTCAACTTCGTCCTCTTCACTTGAAAATCGCCATACCAGACTAGAACAGCAACAATCAAACCCTAGGACATCAACGCCTCAGAACGATAGAACGACAGCATGCAAGGAAGAAACGTAACGATTTGAATTAGAAATATAGAAACTGCCAAAACTGAATACCGAAATCACAGGAACGTGTTTTACGTATTAACACAGTATATATATATATATATAAGGGCATAATAGTCCACGTATAAATATCAAATTTAAAAACTGGACTTTATGGAATAAGAAAAAAACTATATGGGACTCATTGGGATAAAATATCTCTAAATGGGATTTATCAATAAATTTCCCTTTTTAAAATGTACCTATTAGGAAAACGATTGAGTTTCTCTCCGGTCCCAATTCTATGACCATGATTGTATAGAATTTACCAATACTGTCATTAAAAGCCATGAAGCTAATTCGATTTTAAAATTTGTTGTTTTCATTCTATTTCATTTAGCTATATTAGTATTTACATTGGTAATGTATAACTGTATATGTAATGTATACATACCTATGTGTGGGGAAGTATTTTGTGAATAATAGCATGTGGCCAAGGTGACACCGAATTGTCAACCGAGATGTCACGTGGCCCGGTAACGTTGCCGAGATAATCTCTGCTAAGCCGAGGTTATCTACGGAGACGCTAGAATCCGAGATAAGTAGATAGGCGATAAGAGTCCTAGAACGAGATGAGGATCTCAGTCTGGATAAAGATACATTACTAGAAAACAGGGCTTTTGAGTTGGCAGAGTGTCGTCGCAAATAGCACATTTGCCGACGCAAAAACTTTTTGCGACGGCATTTCGACGGCAACTCAAGGGTCGAAAATGGTGGGGTCGCAAAAGGTTTTTGAGTCGGCAATCTGCCAACGCAAAAAGTATTAATTTTTTGAGACGGTAGATTGCCGACTCAAAAAGTGGTTCAATGTTTTAAAAAATTTAACCCATAATTTTCTCATTGAGGCTCCCAAGCTTCGAACCCACTCCATTTGGAAGATTTGACCGACAGATTTGACCCAAAGTCATCGCACTAAGTCCACTTCACCACTCTACCTCTTTCAGATATTAATTGAGATATTTATTATTTATAGTATATACACTCAATATTAATATAAAAGTATATGTATAATAAATATATTTATTAAATATAATCAAGTAAATATATATATCTTGGCTATAAATTTTTTTTTTTTTGCTACGGCATCAGTTGCCGACACAAAAAAGGTCTATTTTTTTGCGTCGGCACAAATTTGCCGACGCAAAAGGTCTATCTTTTGAGTCGGTAAATTCAACCGACTCAAGTAATGCTATCAAATATTAATTTTTTGTGTTGGCCAACGGTGCCAACGCTAAAGGTTTGGTATTTGCGTCGGTAACTCTGTGCCGTCTCAAAAAGACTACCTTTTGCGACGGTAAAATTTGCCGACTCAAAAAACTGACTCAGAAGGCCCTTTCTTTAGTAGTGATAAAGATCAATAAGAGTTTATCCCTATCCAGCTGAGGATCCAGGGATAAATATTGAGCCTGAGTCCACTTAAGTGAGGCTTTTAAAGGAATCAGGTCACTGTCGTTTCTAAAAATGGGGCAACCCTATAGGTCTCAGGTATGTGTGATATACTATGAGCAATAATTTTTGAGTTAAATACTTGAATTGATATCTTTGAGAGATTACTGACTTGATCGTCGGAGTGCCCCGGGTGTACGAATCAGCTCGGTATTCTCATCTTCTTGTTACAGGTTGTTGGGCTTAATCTGTCATGCCCCAAAATTTGGATAATTAAATATTAAATTAGGACTAAACCCCAATCAATATTCTATCATCCAAATAATAGGGGTGAAACAAAATCTAAACGTTCTCATCTCCATAAGGTTTAAATAAATTCCATGCTCAAAAGATGACAAGGGATAAAAAAAAATAATTGACAAATGCCAACCAAACTATTCACCATAGATTCATAACTATCTAATACCTCTAACATTAAAGTAGCAACAACTAGTCAAAACAACTTAAATAATGTAACGTTGAAAAACAACTCATAATGCCAAATTGTCAAAAATACTAAGGTCATAAAAAATAATAAATACATAAACTAATATCAACCCTAAGCTCAAGAAAACTAAAAGAAGTCCAAAAGACATGTCCTACGATCATAGTTATTTCTTGTCACCACCATCCCAACTAATCCTGCAAAGGAAGTTTGGCTTCGCTCAAACAAAACGCACCCAAGTTGCTAAGAGACAAAACGGGTCAGTATACAGATATGCTGGTACGAGTACAATATTTAACACCCACGTGTCCACTAGACACAAACAAAAATACATTTAATTCTTGTTATGAGACAAGACAAGACAAGTAGTTCCATCCGCACCAAGACAAATGGGTAGTTTCCGGAGATACGGTGGCATTTAATTTCTTTCCCGTACACAACGAAATATAAATTGAGCATAAAATAAACCAAATAGAAATAAAAATATGGTGGGTCAGCCCTGCATAAAAAGTTAGCAAGACCCATCATTCTGCAAAAAAATAAAGTTAGTATAATTTAATCCTATGTAATTTGTTGAAGAAGTATAAAAATGTACCGTTTTATGCTTAAATAATTCGAATTGACCAAAACTTAAAGAACAAAATTTGTACAGAATCAAATTTTCTAAAAGGTAATGTAGACAAATTTAGTAGAAATTGAATAGGTTGAAAGAAAAACCTTAATAGAAAATCTTAAACGAAATTCGATCGAAAAATCTACAAATGAAAACGAAAAGAAACTGCTGTAAGATGAATTTTTTAGGAAAAGTTCAAAACACAAAAAGTGTTCAGAATAATGTTTTACTTCAGTTTACGCAAAACCAATAAAAATGAGCTCATTTCGTGGGTTAAAACAACCTCTAAAATTTGCATTGCTAAAATGAATCAAAACTACT
This sequence comes from Camellia japonica, assembly GCA_030407325.1. Classification (NCBI taxonomy): domain Eukaryota; kingdom Viridiplantae; phylum Streptophyta; class Magnoliopsida; order Ericales; family Theaceae; genus Camellia; species Camellia japonica. Next base: position 33,074 of record JAPPVO010000441.1, on the reverse strand, counting down.
ATAACCAAGATCATCCGATTATAAGTTCTAATCGATCTTTTTAATAAAAAGTTAAAACACAAAAGTTTTCTAGAATTACGTACACATGCCTCTGCCCAAATTTCGTAATTTATTGAGGTCGATTATTATTTGTTTTAGGATGTACAAATCAATACAATTCAAACTATACAATAAACTCATATTTTATTCTTTGTACCTTAACTCCACCACTTCGACCCTTCACTTCCGGCCTACACATATATCTCATGTGCCTCCCGCATACCTAACACCACTCCCAAGCCAAACTTGCATGGGGATATCGTCCCGAGTTTGACCCATACTCCTTGGATGGTTAGCATATACATACGCACGTAAATCAAAGCACTCGTCTACTCATGAGAACGAGGCAACAATATATATATGTACACAATCTTGCATCTACTCATGAGAACAAACATAATAATGTCAAGCCTAAGGCATTCAAATAAATCTCATAATCCTCACTTTTTTTATACACTCTTTCTCACCCATGGAGTCATGGTGGAGTGTAAGGAATTTATTTATGGGTTCCAAGTTTATTTTAATTTCATATATCTATGAGTGTGATTACAACCATAAAAATAAATCCATATAAAAACCCTAAACCTGACTTAAATAACTAATCAAAATAATTACAATCAATCTATCATCTAAAAACCCTAAACCTTGCATACACAACTAATCAAAGTAATTAAAATCGATCAATCATCTACATGTAAATACGAAATCAATTCAACATCAAATAAATAAAAATAAATAATTAAAAACAACGAATTAAACATAAATCAAGGAAAGTGGGTTTTGCACTCACAATTATTTTTGAAGATCAAAGAATTATTTGAAGAACTAATGGAGCCACCAAAACAAAACCCTAATATTTTTTTTTCATTTTCTCCTCTCTCTGCCGTCTCTCTTTTCTCTTCCAGTTCCCTTTTTTCTTTTCTTTTCTCTACTTCTCTTTCCATGGCTTGCACTCTATGTTTTGATTACTCTCTCTCTCTCTCTCTCTCTCTCGTGGCTGCTTTCCTCTTGCAAATTCACTTTTGTGATTAAACCTAGGTCTAGCACATTATACCTAAGTCTAAGTATATTATAACTTAATTGACTATTATATTTATATTATAATTTACAAATACAACCTAAATACACATATATAAATATAAATATCTTATATAAAATCTATATAAATAATTTCTTTTTTTTATTATATATATAAATAAAATATTTAGATTAATTATGTATAATTAACTAACACATTAAATTAACTAAATACCACATTAAATTCTCATGTAATCACACAATTAATAAAGCCAAAAATAAAATAAAGTAATAATAATAATAATAATAATAACAAATAAATAAATAAATAAATAAATAAATAAATAAATAAAGGCTTACGAAAAATTAGGGTCGCCACAATATACACACTTCAAAAAGAATCTCGTCCCGAGATTCGATATGAAAGAGTACTAAACAAAAAGCTCCGGATGCATACGCCGAACTTTCTCTTCTAATTCCCAAGTGATATCATTCTCATCCTCACTCCATTGCACTTTCACCAAGTTCATTTTCTTGCGCTGCAACTGCTTTACATCCCGGTCTAAAATAGTAACCGGTCGCACCACATACGTTAGATCGTCACTAATCTCTATCACTTCTGGTGGTACTACTTGGGAAGGGTCTTGCACACACTTCCACAATAAAGATACATGGAACACATTGTGAATCATAGCTAAAGTAGGTGGTATAGCTAATTTATAAGCCACATTACCAATCCTTTCAGTGATCTCGTATAGTCCCACAAATCTAGGTGCCAACTTTCCCTTCTTTCCGAACCGCATGATACCCTTCATCGGCGAGACCTTCAAAAACACAAAATCACCAACATTCAACTCAACCCCCTTACGTTTTCTATCAGCGTAACTCTTCAGACGACTCTGTGCAGTCTTAATACATTCCCGAATAATGTTTACCTTCTCTGTGGTCTCTCTCACCAACTTTGGCCCTAGCAACAGCGCATCTCCTATCTCTGTCCAACAAGCAGGTGATCGACATGGCCTCCTATACAAGGCCTCAAAAGGTGCCATCCCGATACTGGAGTGATAGCTATTATCATAAGCAAACTCCACCAATGGCAAGTGTTCTTCCCAACTGCCACTAAGATCGAGGACACAAGCTCTCAACATATTCTCCAAGATCTGATTTACCCGCTCAATTTGCCCATCCGTCTGAGGATGATAAGCTGTGCTCAGGTCTAACCTTGCACCCAAAGCATACTGAAAGCTCTCCCAAAACTCTGCCACAAATAACGGATCACGATCTGAAACTACATAAACTGGCACGCCGTGAAGTCGCACCACCTCCCAAATATACAGCCTAGCCAGTTTATCCGCAGTTCGATGAACACTGATAGGAATGAAATAAGCAGACTTGGTGAGTCAATCCACTATCACCCAAATAGATTCATTGCCTCACTTAGACCGCGGCAATCCATCCACGAAATGCATAGAGATGTACTCCCATTTCTAAGTAGAGATCTCGAGAGGTTGCAAAAGTCCAAACGGTTGTTGGTGTTCTACCTTAACCTGTTGACACATATAACATCGAGAAACATACTCTCCTACGTCCTTCTTCATACCTTCCCACCAAAACGTCCTCTTCAGGTCATGATACATCTTAGTTTTACCAGGGTGAATGGTATATCGGGACCTATGGGTATCATCTATAATCTCTTTCCTTAATTCAACAATGTTAGGTACACACCTGTCCTTGAATCGCAATCCCCCATCTGAGTCCAAAGACCAATCAGTAGGACAATCATCGATCAAATCCACTACAAGGTCATCGAGCTTGCTGATGAGAAACCCATCTAAATTCTACATCTGACGAACTTTACTCAGTAACGTCAGTTACACGGTCAAACTACCAATGTATGCCCTCTCAATACTCTCTATTGGTTGAACATCATGCATCGAAATTAACTCCAAGGACTTCCATTCTTGAATCATCAAAGAAGCTATAATCCAATGTTGTCAACTAAGTGCATCTGCGACCACATTTCTTTTCCCTGGTGGTAAAGGATCTCGAAATCATAACTACTGACGAATTCAACCCACCTCTGTTGCCTCATGTTCAATTCTTTTTGAGAAAAAAGATATTTGAGGCTCATGTGATCTGTGTATAACTCAAAGTGCTCCCCAAACAAGTAGTGTCGCCGCAAAAATAACTGCTACCAGCTCTAAGTCATGAGTAGGGTGTTGTCTCTCATGAGGTTTTAACTATTGAGAAGCATAAGATATCTTGCTGCATCAACCAGTTCCACTCGCATCAGTAAACACTACTAACTTTTTCCCTTGTACTGGTATAGTTAACACTAGTGTTGTAGTCAAACACTGCTTTAACTCCTGGAAAGCTCTCTCACAATCATCTTTCCATACGAACTTCACATTCTTGCGGGTCAACTTGGTCATGGATGCTATAATAGGGGAAAACTTCTCTATAAATCTCTCGTAATAACCGGCTAGTCCTAAAAAACTTCTCACCTCTGTAGGGTTCATGGTTGCTTCCATTCTTTGACCATAACAACTTTTTCAAGATCTACCAATATTCCTTGATTGGACACAACATGTCCCAAAAATAGAACTTCTTTCTCCCAAAAGTGACGCTTACTGAACTTAGCGTATAACTTCTGCTCCCTCAAAGTCTATAACACGACTTTCAAGTGTTCTCTATGTTCTTTCTCATTCTTAGAATACACCAGGATATCATCTATGAAGATAATCACAAACTTATCTAGATATGGTTGAAAAATTCTGTTCATCAAGTCCATGAAATAGGCAGGAGCATTGGTCAAACCAAAAGGCATTACAAGAAATTCGTACAACCCATACCGGGTCTGAAAAGCAGTAAGCGGTATACTTTCCTCTGACACACCTATCTAATGGTAACCCTTTCTGAGATCAAACTGAGAGAACATGGCTGCCCCCTTCAACTGATCAAACAAGTCATCAATTTTAGGTAGCGGATACTTGTTCTTGATAGTCTCATTGTGTAGCTCTCTGTAATCTATGCACATACGGAGAGTGCCATCTTTCTTAGAGACAAAAATCGTGGGTGCTCCCCATGGGGAGTTACTTGAACGAATGAACCCTTTCTGAAGCATCTTTTCTAGCTACTTCATCTCCACAAGCTCTTTAGGCGCCATTCTGTATGCCTCCTTAGAAATTGGTGCAGTTCCTGACACAAGATCAATGCGAAATTCTACTACCCGTCAAGGTAGAGGTCCAGGTATTCCTGAAATACATACTCAAACTCACGTACCATATCTACCTTACTAATATCTTTCTTAGGGATTTCTACCGAGCATAGAAAACTCATCAACATCGACTCTTCTCCATCGCTAGAAGTGTGGGTAAGCCGTGGCATACCGGAAATATATATATTTACAGTCCTTCCAGCACAATCTAGAGTCACAAAGTGTTTTCGCAGTCAATCCATACCCAAAATAATCACAAACCCCTTAAACCCTAACACAATTAGGTCCACATACAAGACTTTTCCCGCAAAGTCAATCTCAAAATCTTTGCACATCTCATAAAGAGTAACTGCCCCTCCTAAAGGGGTCTCAACACGAATAGGTCTAGACAAGGAGGTAGTTATAATAATGTTCTCTTTCTACAAACTGTCTAGATATAAAAGAATGAGAGGCACTAGTATTAAAAAGTACTCTAATGGGTTCTTGAAAGAGATCAAAAGTACCTTGCACTTTGTCGTTTCTTGCATCACTGCAAATGCCCTGGCTGGAGTTGCCTGACCCTGTTGCGTCTGCTGTCTTTGAGGGCAATCCTTGATTACATGTCCCAACTGCTGACACTCAAAACACTTCCTATTGATCGATTGAGGTGTTATTGGTCTGATAGGTGGGGCCTCTCTAACTGAGGTATGGGAGGACGATAACCCAACTGTGGCACTTGCTGCCGCTATCTTTGATAACCCTGTGGGTGCGGACCACCCTGTCTCCGATAATAGTGCCCTTAGGGCTGGAAATTGCCCTGAGGCCGGAAATTACCCTGAGGTCTGAAATTTCTTTAACTACCTTGTTGCTGTGGCCTCTAAAACTGCTGACCCCTATGCTTTTGATCATAGGGTCGGTATCTGTTCCCATCCCATTGCTGGAAGTGAATCCCTCTTGAAGTCTCTCCGACCTTGGCCTTCCCTTCTTTAAATTGCTTTTTCTTTTCTTCATACTTCAGTGCCAAGGCAAGAACTCTGTCAAATGGTTCAGCATCAAAGGAATAAGGGACTTAGATAGGTAATGATTCAATCCCTTAATAAACTTCTCATTCTTCTTCTCCTGCATGTCAACCAAGTAAGGGGCATAACGAGATAACTCATTAAACTTGGTGACATACTCGATCACTGTTCTACCTTCTTGAGTTACCTTCGAAAATTCATCACTCAACTGAAACCAAATAACAGTAGGAACAAACTTTCGGTCAAAATGGGTCTTGAAATCTGCCCAAGTCAAAGTCGTCAAATCTAGATCCTCATTCCACAAGTTCCACCAAAATAGGGATTGGACCTCGGTGAGTTGCATACGCCCAAACACCATCTCACATTTCTGAACCCAAGCGTCAGCTGTAATGGGTCCTCCATCTCCAGAGAATTTCTGACCTCCCAAAGAACCAAAATCTTTGTTTTCTCTTCACAAATAGATCTCCCTGCTGACCTTGATTATTGTTCTATACAACCTGAAGTAACTGAGCCATCATCTTCCCCACATTAACCTACACCGTATTGGTTGCCCCGGTAGCAGCCGTCGCTATCGTTGCCGCCACCGCGTTAGCAGTTATTTCTTCCTCTATGCCATTGGGCTTAGCACTTCTCAAATTATACCTTCCAGCCATCACCTTCAAGTTAAACACACAAAAAAAAATTCGTTCACAAATACTTGGAATAAACTCAACCACGAAACTAAACTAGCTAACCCATGTTTTCACAATCCGAAGATCACCTAAACTCTCACAAGTCTAGGGTAACCTAGAGTTCTGATACCAAACTAGCACGCCCCAAAATTTGGACAATTAAATATTAAATTAGGACTAAACCCCAATCAATATTTCATCATCCAAATCCTATGGGAGAAACAAAATCTAAACGTTCTCGTCTCCATAAGGTTTAAATAAATTCCATGCTCAAAAGATGACAAGGGATAAAAGAAAATAATTAATAAACGCCAACCAAACTATTCATCATAGATTCATAACTATCCAATACCTCTAACATTAAAGTAGCAACAACTAGTCAAAACAACTTAAATAATGTAACGTTGAAAAACAACCTCAGAAAGCCAAATTGTCAAAAATACTAAGGTCATAAAAAATAATAAATACATAAACTAATATCAACCCTAAACTCAAGAAAACCAAAAGAAGTCCAAAAGACATGTCTTACGATCATAGTTATTTCTTGTCAGCACAGTAGTCCTAACTAATCCTGCAAAGGAAGCTTCGACTGTGCTCAAATAGAACGCACCTGAGTTGCTAAGAGACAAAACGGGTCAGTATACAAGTATACTAGTATGAGTACAAGATTTAACACCCACGTGTCCACCAGACACAAAAAAAAATATATATATATTTAATTCTTGTTACGAGACAAAACAAGTAGTTCCATCCGCACCGAAATGAATGGGCAGTTTCCCGAGATATGGTGGCATTTAATTTCTTGCCCGTACACAACGAAATATAAATTGAGTATAAAATAAACAAAATAGAAATAAAAATATGGTGGGTCAGCCTTGCATAAAAAGTTATTAAGACTCACCATTCTGCAAAAAAATATGGGGTACTTACGTGTAGGTCCTAATAAATGGATTTATTGTCTAATAGGTCCTATAGGAAAAATTTGTCATAAAAAAAGTCATTAATTGTAAGTTTTAGTGACAATTTATAAAAATTATGACAAAAAAAGTTACTAATTGTTAATTTTTAGCGGTATATATAAAAAATTGTCACAAAAAAATTATTTTTAGCAACAATTTTACCAAGACTTATTTTCAATAAGACTTGATGGGAATTAAGTCCAACTATTAGGACCTATTAGTAGTTTACCCAAAAAATAAAGTTAGTATAATTTAATCCTAAGTAATTTGCTGAAGAAGTATAAAAATGCACCGTTTCATGTTTAAATAATTCCAATTGACCAAAACTTAAAGAACAAAATTTGTACAGAATCAAATTTTTTTAAAGATTACATGGACGAATTTAGTAGAAACTGAACAGGTTGAGAGAAAAACTTAATAGAAAATCTTAAACGAAATTTGATCGAAAAATCTGGAACTGAAAACGAAAAGAAACTGCTGTAAGATGAATTTTTTCAGAAAAGTTCAAAACACGAAAAGTGTTCAGAATAATGTTTTACTTCAGTTAGTTCAAAACCAATAAAAATGAGCTCGTTTCGTGGGTTAAAACAATCTCTAAAATCTGCATTGCTAAAATGAATCAAAACCACTATAACCAAGATCATCCGATTATAAGTTCTAATCGATCTTTTTAATAAAAAGTTAAAACACAAAAGTTTTCTAGAATTACGTACACATACCTCTGCCCAAATTTCGTAATTTATTGAGGTCGATTATTATTTGTTTTAGGATGTACAAATCAATACTGTGTGTGTCAATTTCCGACTACACTGCCAACTTAGTACTCAACTGGAGAACACCGGCAGAATAGATGGCACCTGTCTGACCTGCAACAAAAAGAAGAGTCTTCGGCGGTGGCTCGTCCACCCGGGGGTACTCCGACGATCAAGTCAGTACTCCATATCTCTCAAAGATAATCAATAGCTAAACTCATAAGCTTGAGCATAAAAGCATACCTTAGACCCATGGGGGTGCCTCTCTTTTATAGCCAATATAATCCTAGTCCCAATAGGAGCCTAGCCCTAATGGACTTAGGATTACTGCTAATCTGGGACTCCCAGTGGGATTAGGATAAACTCTCTAAGAGTCTTATCTTTACCCAAACTGAAGTCTTCTCTCAATTTAAGACTTTTGTCCCTTATCCGCTTATCTTGGATTCCGATATTCTCGCAGATAACCTCGGCCTAGCCGAGATCATCTCAGCATCATGACCAGGACACGTGACACCTCGGCTGACACTTTGGTGTCACCTCGGCCACGTGTTGTCATTCAAAAATTATGTCCCCACAACTGCCCCCTAGGTTCTATTACCTCAGCATCCTGAGGTGATGGAACCTATATCGGTACTTTCCAGTATGTCGGCTTAAAGTATCGCAGCCGAGATCATCGTTAAGGCCGACATGTCTTTTTAAAGAACAAGAATTCCAAGAACCCGTTCACGCGTATGAGCTGTCATACATAATCTTGGTTTAACTTCAACTTGTAAATTGCTACAAATTTCAACAAGTGTTAAACATCATCTCGGTTTAACTTCAACTTGTAAATTGCTACAAATTTCAACAAGTGTTAAACATAACATCGGTTTAACTTCAACTTGTAAATTGCTACAAATTTCAACAAGTGTTAAACATCATCTCGGTTTAACTTTAACTTGTAAATTGCTACAAATTTCAACAAGTGTTAAACATAACATTGGTTTAACTTCAACTTGTAAATTGCTACAAATTTCAACAAGTGTTAAACATCATCTCGGTTTAACTTCAACTTGTAAATTGCTACAAATTTCAACAAGTGTTAAACATAACATCGGTTTAACTTCAACTTGTAAATTGCTACAAATTTCAACAAGTGTTAAACATAACATCGGTTTAACTTCAACTTGTAAATTGCTACAAATTTCAACAAGTGTTAAACATCATCTCGGTTTAACTTCAACTTGTAAATTGCTACAAATTTCAACAAGTGTTAAACATCATTTATAACTCTCTGCCCCCTAATGTGGACTTATGTTCACATTAAGCTTGTGCATGTGATCTTGTTCGCCGAAGTTGGTTTCAAGCCGAGGTTGTTAGCCTTGATTTCTCTGTTGATCTTACTTGGTTTCAACCTGAGTTTGATTCTCAGCCTCGCATCGGCGAGCTGTTTTTCTTCTCGGACTTAAGTGCCGAGATCTTGTCTTCTGGAATCTTGGATCTGCTCACTCAAGTTGAGCTCTTCTCTTCTCGGACCTATTCATCCAGGCCAAGATCATGCCTTCTGGAATCTTGGATCTACTTACTCAGGTTGAGCTCTTCTCTTCTCGGACCTGCTTATTTAGGCCGAGATCTTGTCTTTCGGGATCTGGGGTCCGGGGCCTGAAATCCAGGATCTGCTCACTTAGGCTGAGCTCTTCTATACTTGAATGTCATCTCCTTGGGAGCGCTCATGCCCCCTGTCTTCGCGTCTCTTCTGGAAGGGTCTTCATTCCGTTTATGTCGATAGACTCTCCATTTTCGCTAAACTCGTCCTTTTCAACACGTTGATCTTGTATGGTGATGGCCATCTATTCTCCTTTCTTTCCCACAGACGGCGCCAAATTGTGTGTGTCAATTTCCGACCACACTGCCAACTTAGTACTCAACTGGAGAACACCGGCAGAATAGATGGCACTTGTCTGACCTGCAACAGAAAGAAGAGTCTCCGGCGGTGGCTCGTCCACCCGGGGGTACTCCGACAATCAAGTAAGTACTCCATATCTCTCAAAGATAATCAATAGCTAAACTCATAAGCTTGAGCATAAAAGCATACCTTAGACCCATGGAGGTGCCTCTCTTTTATAGCCAATATAATCCTAGTCCCAATAGGAGTCTAGCCCTAATAGACTTAGGATTACTGCTAATCTGGGACTCCCAGTGGGATTAGGATAAACTCTCTAAGAGTCTTATCTTTACCCAAACTGAAGTCTTCTCTCAATTTGGGACTCTTGTCCCTTATCCGCTTATCTCGGATTCCGGTATTCTCGCAGATAACCTCGGCCTAGCCGAGATCATCTCGTCATCATGACCAGGACACGTGACACCTCGGCTGACACTTTGGTGTCACCTCGGCCACGTGTTGTCATTCAAAAATTATGTCCCCACAAATACAATTCAAACTATACAATAAACTCATATTTAATTCTTTGTACCTTAACTCCATCACTTCGACCCTTCACTTTCGGCCTACACATATATCCCATGTGCCTCCCGTATACCTAACACCACTCCCAAGCCAAACTTGCATAGGGATATCGTCCCGAGTTTGACCCATACTCCTTGGATGGTTAGCATATACATACGCACGTAAATCAAAGCACTCGTCTACTCATGAGAACGAGGCAACAATATATATATACACAATCTTGCATCTACTCATGAGAACAAACATAATAATGTCAAGCCTAAGGCATTCAAATAAATCTCATAATCCTCACTTTTTTTATACACTCTTTCTCACCCATGGAGTCATGGTGGAGTGTAAGGAATTTATTTATGGGTTCCAGGTTTATTTTAATTTTATATATCCATGAGTGTGATTAAAAGTATAAAAATAAATCCATATAAAAACCCTAAACTTGACATACACAACTAATCAAAATAATTAAAATCAATTTATCATCTAAAAACCCTAAACCTTGCATACACAATTAATCAAAATAATTAAAATCAATCAATCATCTAAAAACCCTAAACCTTGCATACACAGCTAATCAAAATAATTAAAATCGATCAATCATCTACATGCAAATACGGAATCAATTCAACATCAAATAAATAAAAAAAATAATTAAAAACAACGAATTAAACACAAATGAAGGGAAGTGGGTTTTGCACTCACAATTATTTTTGAAGATCAAAGAATTATTTTAAGAACTAATGGAGCCACCAAAACAAATCTTCTTTTTCTCCTCTCTCTGCCGTCTCTCTTTTCTCTCCCAGTTCCTTTTTTTTTTTTTTCTTTTCTCTACTTCTCTTTTTCTGGCTTGCACTCTATGTTTTGATTACTCTCTCTCTCTCTCTCTCTCTCTCTCTCTCTCCCTCTCTCTCTCTCCCGTGGTTGCTCTCCTCTTGGAAATTCACTTTTGTGATTAAACCTAGGTCTAGCACATTATACCTAAGTCTAAGTATATTATAACTTAATTGACTATTATATTTATATTATAATTTACAAATACAACCTAAATACACATATATAAATATAAATATCTTATATAAAATCTATATAAATAATTTCTTTTATTATTATATATATAAATATATAAATATAAATATTCAAATTAATTATATATAATTAACTAACACATTAAATTAACTAAATACCACATTAAATTCACATGTAACCCCACAATTAATAAAGCCAAAAATAAAGTAAAGTAGTAGTAATAATAATAATAATAATAATAATAAATAAATAAATAAAGGCTTACGAAAAATCAAGGTCGCTACATAATCTATTTTGCTGGTGCTCTCCAGTTGAGTTTCTCGTTTGGTTGTGTGGTCAAAAATCAACACCCACAATTTGGCGCCATTTGTGGGAACTTAAGGAGAATAGATGGCCAACAATGGGGTAGGAAGAAAAGATTGGGGACGACATCCACAGTGAAAGTGGTGAGCATGTAAATCCTAACGTCGGGGAGGAAAATCGTAATGAAGGAGCACATGATCCGAATCCTGGGGAGAAGGACGTCGGCGAAGAGGGTAATGTCCCGAAGAAGGGTAGCCGAGTTGAGTATTACAACAAAAGCGACATCCGGATATGGAAGGATAGATGCCTGAAGAGGGATGGCGAGACGAAAGGAATGGCAAACAAGTTGGCAGACCTACAGTCGATTGTCAACTTAATGATGCAGAACAACGTGATGCAACCACCATTCCCGTTGTAGGACACGTTGGCACCAACGACCATAACTAATGGCCAAAAAGCTTGGTAGGGTGTCTACCCTCCACCTGAACATCCCCATGATATTGGCTTAAGGTGATTGGTGGGAAATTTCAAATAAAATAGGTTGATAAGGGTTTTGAACACCTCGGCTGGATCCTGAACGGCACTAGGAAGAGGGTTCTGGGTGCCTAAGGGAGATTGTGTTTCAATTTTCCTAGGTATGTGATTTCTAGCAAATCCCAAACCTAACTCTACAAAGATGGAACAAGAATCAGAGGCAAAGATTTGGAAAATATAGGCAAGAAGAACAATGAAAAACAGTACTTAGAATCAATCCAAGGTGAAACAAGAACACAAAAAAAGGCATATTCAGTACAATAAGAAAATGCAAGAGAGGCAGTAACAAATTTGAAGCATGGCAAATGCAAATGGGATCAAGTACATGAACAAATTAAATCAGAGGGATGAGCATACATGTTTATCCGTGTACAGTGGATTAAATAGCGCATTCATGAAAAATTCAAATACAGATGCAAATTTCACAACAAACAGATATGGTGTGAAACATATGACAAATTAAATTATATTGAAGAACATGGTCAACAAAATAAAGACTGAAATTAAAAGAAGAAATCGAGAACTTACTGAATGGAGCGAGAACGAGAACGCCAGAGTGAGATTCACCGAAGTCAGTTAAAAGGCAGAATGGCAACGATATGTGAATCGCTGGAGGAGATAAACGGAGCAATTGCAGAGCTTTGAAGATACGAAAATGACAGATTGGAAAATTTTAGAGAGAGAAACTATGAGTAGAGAGAAGGAATGTGAAAATGAAAAGTGAGAAGACGAAGAGAAGGGAAAGTTTTGTCAAAAACTGAAAAAACAGCAACCCGTAATGAAAGCGCCTTGGACGACGTACCTGTCAGGCGACGTAGACAGAAATGACACGACCTACTCGCGCGTGTCAGGTACGACCTAGTGATAGGGTGACACGTGGAGGGAATGGTTGAAAAGACTGTGCGTGACAGCTCATGCGCAGTTAGAACTCTTGAGATTCTTGATAAATGAGGCAGTAACCTCGGCCAAAGGAACAATCTCGATTGAGATACTTGAAGAGCTTGATTCTTGGTAAAGTGGCCAGTTGAGTCCTGGTCCCTTAAATCCAATGAGTCATGATCTCGGCCAGAGAGCAGAGTGAATTTTTAGCCGACATGAAGTGTGCCAAACGATGTAGGTTCCATCACCTCAGATTGCCGAAGTAATGGCACCTAGGGGGCAGTTGTGGGGAAATATTTTGTAAATAATAGCATGTGGCCAAAGTGACGCCGAAGTGTCAGCCGAGATGCCACGTGGCCTGGTAACGTTGCTGAGATAATCTCAGCTAGGCCGAGGTTATCTGCAGAGATACCGGAATCCGAAATAAGTGGATAGAGGACAAGAGTCCTAGAACAAGAGAAGGATCTCAGTCTGGATAAAGATAAAGCTCAAGAAGAGTTTATCCCTATCAGCTGAGGATCCAAGATAAGCATTGAGCCTGAGTCCACTGAAGTGAGGCTTCTAAAGGGATCAGGTCACTACCGTTTATAAAAATAGGGCACCTCCATGGGTCTTAGGTATGTGTGATATACTGTGAGCAATAATTTGTAAGTTAAATACTTGAATTGATATCTTTGAGAGATTACTGACTTGATCGTCGGAGTGCACCCGGGTGGACAAACCATTGTGGTATTCTCATCTTCTTGTTACAAGTTGTTGGGCTTAATCTATTCTACCGGTGCTCTCCAACTGAGTTCCCCGTTTGGTTGTGTAGTCAAAAATCAACACCCACACAATGCATATGTATATATGTATGTATTTGTGTATCTATATCTCTATATGTATATGTATGTGATATATGTTTCAACTCGTCTTCTCTTGGTCTCTATGGATTTGTTTCTGCATTGAATTTGTGAGTCCTACACATAAAAATTAATATGCAGGATTATAGCGAACGGTAAAGATGGATTCCTTGTAAACTCTTGTTTATTTTTTATTTTTATTTTCAATACCATATCAGAAGATTTGGCCTAAAAGCAGCTACAGTTGCCTTGAATAATTGTCGGAAAATAGATTTTGAATCGTCTAATCTTTCTCCTCTACAAATTTCAAGTCCAATGAACAAAAATATCCCCCATCTCTTGAAAGAGGTATAACCACATTTAATAGCGCGTAATAAAAAATTGAAAAAAAAAATTGACCAACCTGCAAGTTATATAGTGTTTAATTACTCTTATCGAAAAAATATTGAGAAAATTGTTGAAAAGTCCAAGTTAAGGACGGTATAAGACATTAAATCAGTAGATATATATTTTTTTTTTTTGTTGGTGAGACATCTACCATTTGTAAAATAGTTTGGTGAGAAGTTCTATTATTTGTTTTGAAAGACATTTTGTTTCTAATTATACCCCTTAATTTATCTGTTGACTTTTTTTTTTTTTTGACTTCGTTGACTATATGTTCAAAAATTTCCCTATTTGTTCAAAAATTTTCCTATCTGTTCACTTTTTTCCTGTCTGTTTAATTTTTTTTATCTGCTCAAAATTTTTACCCCATCTGTTTAATTTTTTCCCTATCAGTTCAAAATTTTTACTGTATATGTTTAATTTTTTAATCTTTTTAATTCAAATTTCCATTATCTATTTAAATATTTGTCCAAATAAAATTCTATCTATCCAAATTTAATTTTTTAATCTTTTTAATTCAAATTTCCCCTATCTATTTAAATATTTGTCCAAATAATTCTATATATCCAAATTTATTATCGTTCAAATTTTTTAATTTTTTTTTTCTATTTGTTGAAATACTAAGTAAACTAAATCCTACCTGTTAGATTTTTTTCTATCTATTCAAATCTTTTATTCACTCTTCTCTCTCTCTCTCTCTCTCTCTCTCTCTCTCTCTCTCTCTCTGTCTCTTTCTCTCTTCTATCTGTTACAATCATTTCCTGATCATCATCATCATCAACAACAACAAACAACAGATAATAAAGAAAAAAAATTCAGAGATAAATTTTGAGCAAATCTTTGTTTGTTCTATCTGTTTATCAACAACAACAAGAATAACAACAATCATCTACAACTACAAAAAAGAAAAATAAAAATTCGGCAACAAATTCAAGTGCTTGTACAGAGGAGTCAAAATCATCGGCATACTGATTGCTTTAATCTTACTCAACCTCTCAAATTTTATTTCCACATATAAACCCTTTAACAAGTTCGGAGACAAATTCAAATTCTTGAACGACTTCGCAGAGTTATTCATAGTATCGCCTGCTGTAACCTGGAAGCAAATTAGAAATATTAAGAATTTGAAATCAAAATCGAAACCCTAAAATATAGAAATTAAGAGAAGAAGCATTACAGCTTTGATGTTTGAGTTGTATTTATTGATCAAAATCGAGACCAGATTTACGACCATGATTTTGACAATGTCGTGGTTCTCGATCTAGATTTGGATATCAGATGGTCGGCGGAGAAATAACAAAGCATCAGTGTGGGAGCTGGATAAAAGGGGACACAAATAGGCCAAGTACATATTTGGTCAATCGGTATATATTATACTCGCCTCCGTTTAGTGCATTCTGGATGCCGAATAAATTATTCGGCCATAAAGTCAGTTGAACGAGGAGCAGATTGAAAGTTGGCATACGACGAAAGAGGGCCGAGTGAGCAGTCACATGACGGATTAATAGTGGGCCCTATCCTGAGGACCAAGGGCGTATATAAATAGAAGAACAACAACCAAAGAGAGGTATGTGAGAACTATTACGCTTAACTTAAGATACAAGCAATCGAGAGAGTATATACTGACTTATCCGTCGGAGTGCTAATTCCGGCACCCCGACCGGAGTGTTCATTTCTTTTCAGGTTACTAGCTGAGGATCTCGAGTGCCCCATTGTCAAAAGAGTATTTCCAGAATCACTTCCCCACAATTGGTGCCGTCTGTGGGAATACTCAAGCACATCCATGGCGGGCGTGACGGAAGATCCTTCGGTAGTCGCTGGCGACCCTATGCCATAAGACGAAACCACTCCAAGCAACATGCTTGGGCCAGAGAATATTACCGCAAGAAGGGTCTTGAACTTCAATTCACCCTCGACATCAGCACATGAGGCAATGTAAGCGATTATGGAGCAAGCGAAGCAAAACGAACAGAGGTTGGAAAACATGACGGCTGAGAACGAGCGCCTTCGACAAGATTTGGCCTTGGAAGTGGCAAAATCCCAACAAGCGCGCACCAAGACCCGGGACGACCTCTGAGAAAGGATGGTCGACGATCTCGAATTCGGAGACATGATAGTGGTAGTGGCTCTGACTCATCATCCCCAGAATCTACAAAAAGGGATGAATCGACATCTCCAGTTCTTCTGAGGGAAGTCCGCGTGCACGGAAGAAGCGAAGAAGAAACGATTCAGATGAAGAGGATCAACATGACCCCTTTGTACGACGGATTGCAGGGGCAGTGCTACCAAAAAGTTCAAAGCACCGTCATTCACCTTGTATGATGGTAAATCAGACCCCACCGATCACATTCGCCATTACAAGCAAGCCATGACGCTTCATGCAGACGACGAGGCCCTCATGTGTCGAATATTTTCAAGCAGTTTGGGACTACTTGCTGTCAGGTGGTATTATAAACTGGAGCCGGCATCGATCAAGAGCTTCCACCAACTCCAAAAATCCTTCAGGGCAAGGTTCATCACTAATGAGGTCCAGCCGAAGCAAGCCGATTCTCTGTGGGCAATGCAAATTCAATCGGGGGAAACCCTTCGTACGTATTCGGCGCGGTATTGGGAATGTTTTAATCTAGTAGATGATGCCTACAATGACTCCATGGCCATCGCCGCCTTCAAGATGGGGTTACATCTAGACAGTGCCCTCCGCAGCTCTTTGACTAGACGGCCCCCGAAAACGGTCTGGTCGTTGATGAAAAAAGTTGAGGAATACTGCAAAGTAGAAGACGATGCCCTCCGGGTCAAAGACGGGCATAAAGCCACTAAGTCGGCCCGCCTGAAGTCGTGCAACCGATAAACGCTGTACCACCACGGAGCCCTGAATCACGGAATCGGGCTAAACGAGATAGAAGGTAGGATTCACGCCGATCAAACGACCAATGTCTACACCGAGCTAATGAGCAGCTTCAAGTGGATAGTAGGCGCGCAAGGCGCGCGACAAGAAATACACGAAGTTATCGGAGCCGATCAGTGTGGTTATGGCTAAGGTTCAACACCTTCCGTTCTTCAAATGGCTATAAAAATGGTGGACCTCCGACACGAGGAGACAGGATAGGCGGTGCGAATATCACAAAGATCACGGTCATGATACCGACAGTTGCTATGCTTTGAAAGATCACCTTGAGGAGTTGGTACAAGACGGTCGGCTCCGCAACACGTCCGAAAGAACAACTCAACCAAAACAGTTGCCCTACGGCAGGATTCACCTCCGCTCGGAGTCATCCATATGATATATAGCCTGCCGACAGCCCCGCTGTGCATGCAATTCAGTCCCATCCAGGCCCCCAAAAGCAAATCACGCCAGTAAAACGGCCCCATGACGCTCCAAATATTACCTTCGACGATTCTGATTTGATCGGCATAACACTCCCACATTGATCCATTGGTCATCGAACTACGCGTAAACCAATTCACCGTTGAACGCGTTCTCATAGACCAGGGGAGTACTTCAGAGGTTATGTATTACAAGACCTTCATCAAACTCGGATTCGCCGAGTTGGACTTGTCTCTGGCTCCTTATCCATTATTCAGCTTTAACGCTAATCCAGAATACCCGTTGGGCAAAATCACACTACCAGTTCGAGCGGGCTCCCGAACAGTGGATGTGGAATTCTTGGTCGTCAAGCTGCCTTCGCCGTATAATCTTATCATGGGACGAACTTGGCTGCATGCCATGCATGCCGTGCCAAGCACCTATCATCAACTGCTCCGCTTCCCGACTGAATGCGGCATTGAACAAATCCGTGGTTCCAAAAATCGCACAAGCATGTTATCTTCTCGCCGCAAAGACACCAAGAGAGCTGGAGGTGAATTCTATTGAGGTTCCGGATCGTGAGAGCCTCGACGATGTTGACGGCTCCCAAGTGAAAAGGCCACAGAAGCCCTGGATTGAGTTGAAATTGACGGGGACCCTGACAGATTCTTCATGGTCGGCACCTCCTTGAATAAAACTAACAGGCAAAAGCTAATTACCTTCTTACTCGGCAACCTTGATGTATTCGCATGGTCGCCGTATGAGATGCCGGGGGTAGATCCATCTGTTTCTCAGCACCGCTTAAATGTTGACCCCAAATGTAAGCCGATTATTTAGAAAAGTCGGCGGTCAGCCGCAGAACACACTGCTGCCGTTGTCGAAGAAGTTGACCGGTTACTTGATGCCGGGGTAATCCGGGAAGTGACCTATCCTACATGGCTGTCGAATACTGTGGTGGTAAAGAAGAAAAATGGGACTTGGCGTGTCTGTGTGGACTTCACTGATTTAAATAAAGCTTGCCCCAAGGATTGTTTTCCTTTCTCCAGAATTGACCAACTCGTAGATGCCACGGCACGTCATCAACGTATGAGCTTCCTCGATGCCTACCGAGGCTACCATCAGATCGCCATGCATCCGGAAGACCAAGACAAAACTGCATTCCTCACCCCAAGAGGAACCTATTGCTATAAGGTTATGCCTTTTGGGCTGAAGAATGCAGGGGCAACTTAGCAAAGACTAGTCACCGCCATGTTCAAGGAGCAACTCGGCCGTACTATGGAAGTGTACGTTGACGATATGGTGGTTAAGTCCAAAGAAAAGCAAACTCATCTAGCCAATCTGGAGGAGACATTCGGCATTTTACGCAAGTACAAAATGAAGCTGAACGCTTCCAAATGTTTATTTGGGATCGGATCCGGCAAATTCCTTGGCTATATTGTCAACCACCGAGGAATCGAAGACAACCCGAGGCAAATCACAGCAATCTTGGAACTCGGCTCCCCTCGATCGGTGAAGGAGGTTCAAAAGTTGATGGGGATGGCCGCCGCACTCAACAGGTTCATCAGTCGTTCCACAGATCGCTGCGACAATTCTTTCATACCCTACGGCAGGGTAAGGCTTTTGAATGGACCTCTGAGTGCGAAGCCGCTTTCAACGGTCTGAAGACCTACCTCTGATCAGTTCCACTCTTGACAACACCTTCGGCAGGTGACCCGCTCATTTTATATCTAGCAGTCTCCGACCGGGCCGTCAGGCCGTACTGTTAAAGGAAGAGCTTGGGGAGCAACGGCCAGTGTATTATATGAGCAAGGCAATGGTTGACACCGAAACACGTTACCTTCCGTTGGAAAAACTCATCCTAGCCCTCGTCATGGCAGCAAGAAAACTGATGCATTACTTTCAGGGGCATGCCATCGGGGTACTAACGGACTACCCCTCCGGTCAGTACTCCGTAGTGCAGAAGCATTAGGGCGCGTTTCAAAGTGGGCTCTCGAACTCGCGAAGGAGGGTCCGAATACATAACTAGCTAAGCTAAGCTAAGCTAACAACTAACTAATCTAATCTAATTAAACTAATTAGACTAATTATTACAAATCAAACGAATAACTAGCAAATTAATTACTAATTATTACAACACTTTAATTAATTAACAAATTAACTAATCATGACAACTAACTAAGCATGTGAGATATGCAAACTAGGCTGCCTCAGCTCTGCCTTGAACAATGAAGGATGCATGCTCTCGGTTGCCGCCTCGAAATGCCTTCCGGTTTGCTCTTGAGAGGCTCTGTTTGCAGGGTGTCTTTAGGAACTTTCTGCTCCACCTTACCAAAACAATGCTGGGGAATCCACCAGTGGCTGCCGGCCATGAAGGCTTGCTGCCGGCCACCTGCCGGCCAAGGGTGTGAACTGCCGGCCAAGGATGAAGCAGTGCCGGCCACTGGTGTGGCATTGCCAGCCACTGTGTGCTGCAATACCAAACTGCAACAGAGCACAAAACAGAGGAAAATGGAGGGTCTCCCAAGGGTATGTATGTACTGTGCCACTCCTTATCATCTCAAAACATCAAGGAGAGGCACCATTGGATCCAAAACCATCAATCAAGCATTCACAATGCATGATGGCCAAAGATCCAACTTGCACACATTCAATAAATGCACAACAAACAAGACTCTAGGACCATCACCTCATCATGGATAATCAAAGGCAATGGAGACAAAGGGGATTGGCTCATTTTCATCACTTTGAGTATGAAATGGACCAATCCACCTTGTGTTCAATATGACGTCCGATTGAACACAATGCAATGCAACACAACACATGTTTATCTTGGCATGTTTTACTTAGCTCAATTCTTGTTTACACATTTTAAGTTACCAAACCATCCCTTAATTGATTTGTCCAAATGTGAAAGTCCTCTAATGAGAAAGAGGTCAACCAAAAGAATGGTTTAAGGCATAGGAGAGACCATGCCTTTGACTAGGAGGAACCCTCGAAAGAGGGTTAAAGCCATTTAAGCATAAGCCTCAATCCTAAGCATTAAACACAACCTCAAGACTAACCAATCCTCAAAACAAATCAAAAGTGAAGAAATGAGGGAGATGGCAGATATTTCAGTGCTGATATGGCATGAAAAACAAGACTCTAACATGCAAACAACTCATGTACAACATGTTAAACACTTAAGCATTAAACTAGTGAAGAACTTTACACTAGAATCATGCAATATCGAACTCAAACAGCCAAACTAGCTCTGGACAAAGCTCAAACATGTCAAAATAAAGGCCAAAACATGCTGAGATGGAAGTCCATGAGGCAATAAAATCATGCTCAAGTATTGGCTCATAAACAAGGCACAAGGCACAAGGCACAACTCACAAACGCTATGAAAGAGTGGAATATGTGAGAAAATGACTATGCTATATGCACTGAAATCATGTGAGAAATGATGCCAAAACATGCAAACAACTCAAGCAAATCATGCTAGGGACTTTGAAACTCAAAGCTAGTCAAGGGCATTTACACTATGCTATACAAAGCAAGCCTCATATGATCAAGACCATTCAAAATAGAGTTCAAGCATGCTAAATCAGAGCCAAAAACATGCTGGAGTGGAGCCAACACATGCTAGAATAACAGGCTAAATAACAAGTACACTAGGCTAGTAAGCAAGATTACACTACAAGTGTAAGAAGCAAACAAGAGGTACTCCAACCAGCCACAAACAGAGTTCAAACATGTTAAAATAACACTACAACAAAAAAGGCCTTGGCGACAGACTGATTTTGTCTCCAAACATCAAAATTTCGTCACTAAAGTGATCTGTGACGAAAAAAAATTTGTCACCACGTTCGTGGCCTATAGGTCGTCACAAAAAGTACCTGGTGACGAAAAACAGTTTTGTCACCTATTTTTCATTTTTGGCGACGAAATGTTTCGTCTCCAAATGTTGAATTTTCGTCCTCCAAAACACCAATTTCGTCACCAAAACTAAATAATATTTTATTTTAATTATTTTTTGCGACAAAATATTTCGTCACCAAATATATTTTAGTGACGAAAGTTTTCCTCACCAATGATATAGATTAAGGTGACAAAAAAATCGTCACTAAAATGAGCAAAAAAAAAAAATTTATTCAATGACAAAAACATTTTGTCACCAAATATTTCAATTTAGTGACGAAATATTCAGCAAATGTGACGAAATTATTTTTCGTACTATATCATTAGTGACAAAATTATTCGTCATGTTTTTTGAAAACTAATAGCGACATTTTTTATTTCGTCACTAATAAAAATTAAAAATTTTGAAAATGGGGGTACTATTTTCTTCCGAAATTTTTCTTTTCAGTAACAATTCCCTGCGCATTTCAATAACCTGTTCAATAAAATATCTATTACAAATCAATACAAAAATCTGTTCATTTTCATAAACATCACAATCGAATTTTAGCTCTATCCACAAAAATACAACATGAACTGCATGCGGATTATAAAATGTCTCCTAATATCCACAAAAAACGTCTACTAATATCTACAAAAATATAATATCAACCATATGCAGATTACCAAACACATCTCCTAATATCCAACAAAAAACATGTCTACTAATATCAACAAAAATAAAATATCAAGGGCGGATTACCAAACATGCCCCGTAATACTAACAAAAATATAAAATTTACAACACAACCAAAATACATGTAAGGTAATATGAACAAAAACACAAAATGAGCTACCATCGGCCCTCCAAATTACCAAACACGTCCATATCAAATCTCGAATCTGCAAAAAAATGAAACACAAAAAAAAAAAAAAAAGTAGTTAGACAATTATTATCTTATCCATAACATATACAATTTAAATGCATTTTTGGACTTAGTTTCAAACCGAGTCCCGTGCTAGTTCCGTAAGTTTCACAACTCACATTGGTCCATCCCGAGGTTTGAGGTGTTCCCCGGCCGTCTCGTGGCTGTTGCACGATTTTGCCCCCGAAGGCCTATTTTCAAGCATAAGTGTGAAAAAGTGCATTTTTGGACTTAGTTTTCAAACCGAGAGTCCCGTGCTAGTTCTGTAAGTTTCACAACTCACATTGGTCATCCCGAGGTGTTTGAGGTGTTTCCCGGGCCGTCTCGTGGCTGTTGCACGATTTTGGCCCCGAAGGCCTATTTTCAAGCTTAATTGTAAAAAAGTGCATTTTTGGACTTAGTTTTCAAACCGGAGTCCCGTGCTAGTTTCGTTAGTTTCCACAACTCACATTGGTCTGTCCCGAGGTGTTGAGGTGTTCCGGGCCGTCTCGTGGCTGTTGCACGATTTTGGCCCCCGAAGGCCTATTTTCAAGCTTAAGTATGAAAAAGTGCATTTTTGGACTTAGTTTTCAAACCGAGAGTCCCGTGCTAGTTCCGTAAGTTTCCACAACTCACATTTGTCCACCGAGTGTTTCAGATGTTTCCCGGGCCGTCTCGCTGTTGCACGATTTTGCCCTCGAAGGCCTATTTTTGAAGCTTAACTGTGAAAAAGTGCATTTTGGACTTAGTTTTCAAACCGGAGTCCCGTGCTAGTTCCGTAAGTTTCCACAACTCACATTGGTCCATCCCGATTGCGTGTTCCCCGGCCGTCTCGTGGCTGTTGCACGATTTTGCCCCCGAAGGCCTATTTTCAAGCTTAAGTGTGAAAAAGTGCATTTTTGGACTTAGTTTTCAAACCGGGAGTCCCTGCTAGTTCCGTAAGTTTCCACAACTCACATTGGTCATCCCGAGGTGTTTGAGGTGTTTCCCGCCGTCTCGTGGCTGTTGCACGATTTTGCCCCCGAAGGCCTATTTTCAAGCTTAATTGTAAAAAAGTGCATTTTTGGACTTAGTTTTCAAACCGGGAGTCCCGTGCTAGTTCCGTAAGTTTCCACAACTCACATTGGTCCATCCCAGGTGTTTGAGGTTTCCCCAGCCGTCTCGTGGCTGTTGCACGATTTTGCCCCGAAGGCCTATTTTCAAGCTTAAGTGTGAAAAAGTGCATTTTTGGACTTAGTTTTCAAACCGGAGTCCCGTGCTAGTTCCGTAAGTTTCCACAACTCACATTTGTCCATCCCGAGGTGTTTGAGGTGTTCCCGGGCCGTCTCATGGCTGTTGCACGATTTTGGCCCCGAAGCCTATTTTCAAGCTTAATTGTAAAAAAAGTGCATTTTTGGACTTAGTTTTCAAACCGGGAGTCCCTGCTAGTTCCGTAAGTTTCCACAACTCACATTGGTCCATCCCGAGGTGTTTGAGGTGTTCCCCGGGCCATCTCGTGGCTGTTGCACGATTTTGCCCCCGAAGGCCTATTTTCAAGCTTAAGTGTGGAAAAGTGCATTTTTGGACTTAGTTTTCAAACCGGGAGTCCCGTGCTAGTTCCGTAAGTTTCCACAACTCACATTGGTCCGTCCCGAGGTGTTTGAGGTGTTTCCCGGGCCGTCTCGTGGCTGTTGCACGATTTTGGCCCCCGAAGGCCTATTTTCAAGCTTAAGTGTGAAAAAGTGCATTTTGGACTTAGTTTTCAAACCGGAGTCCCGTGCTAGTTCCGTAAGTTTCCATAACTCACATTGGTCCATCCCGAGGTGTTTGAGGTGTTTACCGGGCCGTCTCGTCTGTTGCACGATTTTGGCCCCCGAAGCCTATTTTCAAGCTTAAGTATGAAAAAGTGCATTTTTGGACTTAGTTTTCAAACGAGAGTCCCGTGCTAGTTCCGTAAGTTTCCACAACTCACATTTGTCCATCCCGAGGTGTTTCAGATGTTTCCCGGGCCGTCTCGTGGCTGTTGCACGATTTTTGCCCTCGAAGCCTATTTTCAAGCTAAGTGGAAAAGTGCATTTTTGACTTAGTTTTCAAACCGGAGTCCCGTGCTAATTCTGTAAGTTTCCACTACTCACATTGCGTCCCGAGGTTTTAGTTTGAATAGTTTTCGACTTAGTTTCGACTTAGTTTCATGCCTACATGTTGGATAATGCAAATGTCAAAGTAGTTTTCTAATTGGGAACCACATGCATAATTCAGTTTTGATGTTTCTCGGGCTTTTACGTGCATAGTTCACTATCTTAGTTGAAGAAGAAATTTCTACTAAATTAGCATAGAAACATAATATACTAACCAAGAAGCTTGTCAATCAGAATCTGAACTTCCCCACTCTCAAAATTTCCTGTGATACCTTTCTGCCTCAAACACTCGATGATACTTGTATCTTTTGCTTTGTTTCTTCTCTGACTTTTCAAACCTTGCAATTTGTTCATTTTGTTTGCTATTTGCAGCTCGAGGCGTTGAACATAGTCACTATTTCAGCAGGTGCAACAGTTGTATTCACAGAAAAAGAAGGCCTCATACCGAGTCCTTTCACATAACCTGGCCTTGGCTGAAGCACCTTCACTGACAACTCCTCTGGTCAAGGGGATCGCACTAGTCTGCGAGAGGTGTTCTGCTTGCGTCTGTATCAGGTTGTCCTATTAATTTGAAATAAATCAAAGTATAAGTTATTCTACCCTACACAGCAAAATAAATAATATTATCAAAATTGAAAGGCATTGCCTGTACATACATAATTAATTTGGCTCTCCGATGAAATCCATTCATGCGTGTTCGAATTGTAGTGGATGGACTTGTAAAATTCTGCTAAATCGGGCACTTTTCCATTTGCAATTATCTGCTTCATTTGTTTGTCAATGTTATATCAATGATTTAAATAACAAAGCCTACTAATCTAATAAAATAAATTAGTAGAACGCACCGAGCTGTGTACCCTGACGGGATTGATTTTGATCCACATCGATGTTTTGTTTTCATTTGCATCCTATTATTCACATTAGCTACTGATTGTTCCTACACAATTGAAACACCAATACAAACAAGAAAAGATAACATTAGTAAAAAAAACTTAATTTTGACAATTAACATACATAAAACATTTTACCTTGAATTTTGACTATTCCACTTGTCAATCAGAGATGTCCACTGATTGAGAGTAACTCTTGCAGGTGGGTGGCTTCTCGCGTAATCCTCCCCTCGCATCCTTAAGTTGCTTGTATTGTTTGTGCAACTTATAGGTGAAACCACTCAATCGTCGACCAAACTGTGTGTCTAAAGCCTTTTACATCAGTCCGATTGCCTTGTAGATCAAACTGATCCTGCAAAATGAAAAAAAATTAAAAATTACAAAGAAACAAAGCCTAAACATGAAAAGAGTTTGTCAATAATTACCACTAAGCGTTGGATCATCGCTCCTTATCAGCAACATTCACCTTCTTCCATCTACGAACGCTCAGGTCTGGTAACTGCGTTCGAACCTCTATACCAATTTGGAGACTAGCTTGGAGGCGTTGTCTCCTACTGTGCACGAAACTGTTCAGGTATAGGAACTAACATCTTCCCATCCTTGTCGACAATGCAATGGGCCTGTATGCCGCGTGTCGGGCCACGACCACGTCTGTCATGTGATGCTGTAAGGATATAATATTAATTGAGTTAGTAAGTAAACAAATGCAAGTTAAACCTTAAAAACAACTTTACAAACTTACCAACGATGGTAGATGCAGTCACCTCGTC
Source organism: Camellia japonica (assembly GCA_030407325.1). NCBI lineage: Eukaryota > Viridiplantae > Streptophyta > Magnoliopsida > Ericales > Theaceae > Camellia > Camellia japonica. The sequence goes on along the minus strand of JAPPVO010000441.1, from coordinate 7,145 downwards.
CTCAGGTTGCACATTATGAGGTGGTAAGGGTTGGGTACCGACCTCCTCACTTGGGGGATCCATCCTTTCCTCTGGGTGGGAGTAATGGCCTTGAATGAGACCGTAAGCGGAGTCCTGGTGCCATCTGTTGTTCCTGAAAGAACATAATCAAACAGTGAAAACGAGATTTAAAACAGTTAAAAATATATTTAAAAAAGATATGATGTGTAAGATATGTGAAGACGAAATGTAAAAAGTGAAAACATGTTCACACACAAATATAAAATGTGCATAATACCTCGCGGTCAAAGGAACCCAATGACTCATCATCATTGTCATCCTCACTCTCTGAAGGTTATACTCAACATCATCATCTACCTCAACCCTAATTCCCTTTCCCTCGCAATTGCACATTTGGGCTGAACCGCACTCCCTAAAGAATTTGTAATATTCTTCACTCCAAGATTGTTCATTACCTCACAATTCTCCTTGATTCGCTTATTTCTTTGTTTCTCGTATTCTGTTAGCTTCTTGGTTCTCAAATCACCTGGTTTCAGCCATTTTTTCCTTCATGATCCCCGTGTGTAAGCACACCACTATTCTGACTCGTACGACGGTTGTCTAGATCTCGAGTATGGAACCGGCTGCTATTGATTATGCAACCTGAGTACTCTTTCACTAGCAAATTAGGACCATTTGCTAATGACCACAATTCATCAGTTGCCTCTAATGACTCTTCCATTCTCAATGTATTTATCTACAATTACATGTAACAAACAATAAGTAAATAATTTATGAATGACGACATTTCATAAAACTTTATTTTTGTTGAAGTTGTAAATGTCGAAGAATTACAAATATTTTACCCTCTCTTTGAACCACTTGGGAAATTCTTGTCGTTGTATGTGGGTTATGTCATGTCCAGCTTGAGTTTGTAATAGATTTTGTGTTCCCTACTCAAAAAATTGCATGTATTACTACGTAGTTCTGCAAATAAAAAAGCTAAGCATAAACATAATTCAATGAAACACATACTCCAAATACTTTTCAATCTCCGGGCTATTGTACAACACAAACCAATGAGCAATATCACGAATTTCTTGAGACATTTCAGCATCTCGTGTGATTAGACCAATTGGACGTGCAGTTTCTGTGAATACTGTCAACCCTTGTTGACGTTCACCCGATCTTCATTCCGTTCTGGTCGATTATGCACGGTTTCAATCCCATCAACATACATTGAACAAAAAGTAATGCACTCTTTGACAATGTAAGCCTCGGCAATTGAACCTTCTGGTCGAGTCGTTGGTCACATATTTTTTAATGCTCCCAGAAACCTTCAAGAGAGAACGAATTAGGAGTATAATTACATATGTGACACACTTACGTAAATCTCATTTACAAGTATAAGTGTAAAAATACCTTTCAATTGGGTACATCCATCGATATTGTACGGGTCCTCAAGAATAGCCTCACGAGGCAAATGAACAGCCAAGTGATCATCACATCGAAGAAGGCTGGAGGGAAGATCTTTTCAAGCTTGCATAAAATGTGTATTATACGTTCCTCTAATTTCTCTAGTTCGCTCCGCCTTAGTTCCTAGAGCATAAGTCTTGGAAGAAATTGCCTAACTCAAAAAGTTGTGCTAATTTCTTTATCCACGTAACCACGCATTCCAATGGGAAGAATTCTTTGTATTAGTACATGGCAGTCGTGGCTTTTTAGGCCTGTTAGTCTACCATTTCTTGCATTCACTGATTTGGATATGTTTTCCGCATACCTATCTGGATACTTGACAGTTTTTAAAAATTCAAAGAAACCCTCCCTCTCTGCAGGTGTCAATGAAAAGATTGCTCGAGGCTTGACATATGATCCATCGGCGTTGTGTTAGCCATAGCTCTTTCCTTATATCCATATCTTCCAACTCTAATCGTGCCTTCTCTGTGTCCTGTTCTTTCCATCAATGCCTAACATAGTTCCGAAAACATTTTCACTAAAATTTTTCTCCACATGCATGACATCAATGTTGTGTTAAGTTTTCTCTTCTTCCAATAGGGTAACTCATACAAGATGCTCACCTTTGTCCAATTAGTGCTTGACGGGGCCTTTTTCTATTACTTGGATGCTTTCCATATATGACACCTGTCACGTTGTCCAACTGGTCTTGTATCTTTTCCGCCGGCAACTCCAAAGATCTCTTCCGTTTCTCAATCTTACCGTTGTAAGCCCTACTCTTTCGCCTTTCTGGGTGGTTTTCAGGCAAGTAACATCGATGGTTAGTGTACCCCGTCTTACTTCTCAGAGATTAAATACGTTCATCATTGCAAGTGTAACAAGAATAATGACCCTTTGTTCTCCACCCAGATATGTCACCAAATGTAGGCCAATCATGTATTGTCCACAACAAAGCTGCATGCATTCGAAAAGTCTCATTGGTGGAGGCGTCGTAAGTCAATGCACCATTTGTCCATAAATCATTCAACTCATCCACCAATGGTCGCATGTAGACGTCAATATCAATCCCTGGTTGCGATTCTCCAGGAATAAGTAATGACATGAAAGAAAATGGATCCTTCATAACCAACCAAGGTGGCAAGTTGTATGGAATGAGTATGACGGGCCACAAACTATAAGAGTTGCTCATGTTCCCAAAAGGTTAAACCATCAACGGCCAACCCTAGCCTCACATTTCGAGGCTCCAAGGCAAACTCGGGATGTTGTGCATCAAATTCGTTCCACTCATCACTGTCAGCGGATGCCTCAATATCTCGTCGTCCACTCGTTTGTCTTTGTACCATCTCATGTCCTCAGCCCTCTTCCTTGACATGTACAATCTTTTCAACCTTGGTGTCAAAGGAAAGTACCGCAATACTTTATGAGGGATCTTCTTACCCCTTCCACGATTGATCTTGTATCTAGATGTCTTACAAGTCGGACATTATCTAGTGTTGCATTCTCCTTCCAAAATAATACACAATCATTTATGCAAGCATGAATGAGCTCATATGACAAGCCCAAGTCACGTAGTATTTCTTAGCTTCATAAGTTGACTTTGGAACCAAATTTTCTTTCGGTAAAAGTCTACTTAAAAAACTCTAGCATCATATCAACTGACTTATTGCTCCAATGATTTGACCTTCATATTAAGCACCTCAATCACAAACTTAACAAATTAATTTGTACAATTTGGGAACAGCTCACGCTTGGCATCAGTCAACAATTGATCAAAAGTTCTCACTTCCTCCCCTTGGTTGTATCAGTCGATTCCCCTCTTATTCGATCTTCCACTAAGGCTTCAATACCACCTACAATTTCATCACCATCAAGTCGCATCTCATCATCATGGTAAGCCTCGTTTGAAACACGGGGTTCCCCGTGCTGGTGCCATACAGTGTAAGTTTGCATAATCCCATATTGGAGCAAATGAATTTCCACATTTTGAAGATTTTGTGTACAAACATTCACACACTTTATACATGGGCACAACAGATTACCATTCTGGTCTATAACCCCCATTGCAAATTGAAGAAATAACTTGACCCCATCATTATATGGTTTACTCATCCTTCCATTAGCCGTCCTACCTAGGGCAATCCAACTTTTATCCATGTCTGATCACAAATGAAAGATTAGGAACAATATAGTATAATGTAGACTTGTATTTATGAACTAATTAAATTGAAAAATTCAATAACAACTTCACCAAATATATGTCCAGATCTTTAATGAAGATTCTTATACAAGTTCTAATGTTATATGCAAGTAAGGAATAAAAACTAACAAAAATGGCCATTATTGATTTTAACATTCTAACACCACCCTGAACAACAAATCGTTAAAAAAAAAAATAATTGCACATGATGTATATTATACATTGAGTTATATTCAACAAATCATTAAAAATAAAAATAATGGCACATGAATCTGTGTGTATACATTGAGTTATATTTAACTATTGAGTTATATTCAACAAATCATTAAAAAAAAAATATAATGGCACATGAATCTGTGTGTATACTATTGAGTTATATTCAACAAATCATTAAAAAAAAAAATAATGGCACTTGAATCTGTGTATATATTGAGTTACATTCAACTATTGAGTTATATTCAACAAATCATTAAAAAATAAAATAATGACACATGATGTATATTATATATACATTGAGTTATATTCAACTATTAAGTTATATTCAACAAATCATTAAAAAATATATATATATAATGGCACATGATGTATATATATATATTGGTGTCCATCCATCGAATTGTTCTACCTATATTTATATCGCCTTCTATATATGTATCATATGTATATATAAGATTCATCATATTTAAAAAATAGACAACTTTTCTTTGGTCAATTATATGAATGAATTGAAGAGTCCTGTTGGGCATGAGGTAGGCCCATTCACCCTGGGTCTATCTTAGTGATTTAAAGCGTTCAATTTGTGAGAGAGAGAGGACTAAGTCAGTGGGACAGTTCAGATAGAACAGTGTACACCAAATAAGACTCAACCTAACTATTGTATGAGTTTTGATTCTCCATATAAGTATGAGAAATTTTAATAAACAAAACAAAGACTTTGTGAGGCTTTAAAAACATAAAAATAAAAATAATATTCTTTTCATATCCAGTGAGTGATATTTCCACTTCCAGCCGGGATTTTTGATTGTGCCTTTTTTGACGACTAGCTATAACCAAATTTAATATTCAAAAACCCTAATACCATGTTTGATACAAAAATTAGATTTCTTTTTAGCACTGGTTAGAATTGTAATATCATTGGATTAAAGTCGAAATTAGTAACATAAAAAATATGAAATTATATACTGTAAGAATACTTGCAATATGTTCAGAAAGAGGATTAAATTTTATAATGGATTGGGTCATATAGCTAATCCTTGGCCATGGTATATAGCAATATAATAAGGGAGGTGATACTGTTAGTCCCATTATTTTGGAGATTATTAATACCATAGTACTATTAATTCCATTTATTTTTTTTTTTTTTCAAATTAAATTAGTTATTAGGGACGACAAAAATATGTAAGGCCCATGTGAACCCAATGTATAGTATGATCAATCTTAGTCCTTCATCCAATCTACTCTTCAAACCACTTACCAAACAAGGCCTAAACAAAAAGCAATAAAACATGTGTTCTGAAAAAAATTATATAGTGGGTGGGCATGTTGTTATCTGTAAGTTAAGCAACTTAATTATTATTGTTTATTAAGTTTAGGGTTTTACTTATATAATGAATGGAGTAGCTAGATAACTCTTTACTACTTGAAATCACCACTGATACAATCCTAATGGAAACTATACAAGGTTCATATTCAGAATCTAATTATATTCAGAATCTAATATAAAATAAATAGAGCAGGATATATATTATATATATATATATTATATGTATAACAATATAATGTATACAGAACACAGAGTAACAAAAGAAAAGACAAAAGAGAGCATTGAGAGAAAAGAGCAACGAGAGAGAGAGAGAGACTAACAGATCAGCGGCGGTGAGAATGGAGATGAGATCGGCAAGAAGGAGAGGCTAGATCGGCACACAGCGAGGCGGTGAGGAGAAGGTGACGGCGGTGAGGAGAGTGAGCCGATCGGCGCTGAATCTGTGTCTGAATCGATGAGGAGAGTGAGCAGCGGCGTGGTCTCCGTGTGTGTGTATGTTGTGTGAGAAATAGGTTTGAAGAAATAAATTATTGGGTGTGTTTGAGGCGCCAAAAATATTTATTTTCCCCTAAAATATTTAGTGACTAAATTATTTATTGGTGACAAAATTATTTCTTCACCAAAGATTAAAATATTGACCACAAAAAATTTTTTGTCACTAAATGATATAAAAATATTAAAATTATTTGTGACAAAAATATATCGTCATTAATGATTTTATAATTGGTGACAAATTTTTCGTCACCAAAAGTCTCAAAATTTTGGTACCCTCCAAAATATTAGCGGGAAAATATTTGGTGACAAAAAAAATATAAATAATGACGAAAAATAATTTCGTCACCTAATTTTTTTATTATGATTTAGATTGGTGACGAAATTTTATTTTTGTCTCCAAAAATGATACATTTGGAGACGAAATATGATTTTCGTCATTAAAAGATACATATTTCGTGACAAAAAAAAATTTCGTCATTAGTTTCGTCTCTGAAGACTATTTTTGTTGTAGTGTAAGGCCAAAAAAAATGCTGAGATCAAGCCATGAGATGTTAGAAAAGCATGCTCAAGTATGAGCCATCAACACAAGCAAACAAGATACAAGGAAGGGATCCCCCCTCCTATTGAGTCTCAAAACCAACTTTCTACCACTGAAATATCTCTGAGTTCAGTGTAGAAAGGCCTAACAAAGGATTTTACAAAAGCTTAGAAAGGTGGCTCAAAGGCTTTACAAGCCAAAGAGCAAAAGAAGAAACCACTCCCTAACCACACAAGCTCAAACCAACATTTTTAAGCTTTAAAACAGAACTTTTTGAGACTAAAACCAGCTCCAAAGTTGCTTACAAAGATGGCAAAGCAATGAACTAGAACAAAGCTTAAAAGGGTGAAACTCTTACCCTTGAAGCACAACAAGAAAACAGCAAGCTTCTGAGCCAAAACCAAGACAAAAACACTCCAAGGAGCTCAAACAAGGCCTCCAAGATCCTCAACACTAAGGTAAAGTGTTGGCTAGGTGTTTAGTGCAAATATGAAGAGAAAACACACTTTCAAGCCTAAAATGTAGAGAGAGAGGATTCTAGAGAGAGAGAGGGAGGAAAATATCTCAGCTCAAACTTTGTAACCCTTTGCATGCATATAGATGATTCTATATATAGAAGATACAAAAGAGCCTTGAAGAGATCCAGCCATCCACCAGGTGCAGATGGGCTTACCTGTGCAAACAGCTGTCAAAATATCTGCAAAAATATTTACTGAAATAGTGGTGTCGGCGCCCATTAGTAGTGCCGCAGGGCCTATTGATGGTCGGCAGGGCAAAGCCCATGGCCGCAGAGCTCCAAAAAACAACATGCCAAAAGGACCAACACATGATCCAAGTATGAACAGAATGGAAATAGGGTTTAGAAAGATCAAACCTGGAGCATTCCGTCGCAGAAGTCGAGTACTCGACGAGCAATCAAACTTGTCGCTGGATGTACC
>JAPPVO010000440.1:0-19149 GCA_030407325.1 Camellia japonica | reverse complement strand
TCTTTATTGTTATTGTCAAGCGATTACTTCTGTACAAGGAAAGAAGAGTATGATGTAGCTGCCGAGAGAATGGTGATAAGCTTTTGGTGGAGTGGGTGCATCCGTTACTCACACATGGACGACATTAACTAGAAGCGGTGCTGATGACATAAGGGTCATGACCCGAAGGAGCATTGGTGATAGAGGCCGCCCACCTTCGCGATGCTCACCATCGGAATGAGGTATCAATCAATTGAATATCTTACTAATTTGATTTTAAATTAAAGATTATATCTAGCAGATCACCACTCATTGCCTTACAATCACAGTGGTCAAAACCTCTTTCCCTCTTCTCTCTAAAAACCTCCTTCCCCGGCCTCTTTTTGGGCTGGCCGGCCGCCGCCTTTGGCTATGGCGGTCGGCTGGCTTAGCTTGCTTCGGCGGTTGTCTTTTTAGCGTTTGTTCAATAAATTTGAGTCTTCCATCTTCCCCACCTAGGTGTGTTTTTTCGGTGTGTCTTCAGGGGGTGTGATTGTTTTGGTTGCTGCGGTTGCCTCTTGTGTTTAATCTTGCCGGTATAGTTGTTTCATCAGGGGAGTCCAGGTTTTCAGTCGACCGCTTTTGGCGGGGAGGAGTTGGAGGGGTGCACTCGGGTTTGTAGGCGACTTAGCTCTTTCCGGCTTGCACTCGTGCGCTCCTTCTCGGTTGAGAGTTTGAGGGGTGTTGTCCTGTGTCCCAGCGGGTGGTCGGTGATTGGTGGGTGTGTGGAGTGGGCTGCAGGGGAGTTTTTGGATCTGTGGTTGCTGTGCAGGGGTGGGTCTTCAGCTGTCGAGCGGGTGGCTATGGTGGTTTCCGGTCAAAGTGCTGCTGGCGTGGAGCAGCGAGGGTGGCAGAGGCGTTGGGAGTTGTTAGCAGGCGTTGGGTGTTGTTAGCAGCATAGGTGTAGTCGGGTGTTGTGATCCTTCAGCTGTGCAGGGGTGGTCCTTCAGCTGTCGAGCGGGTGGCTATGGAGTTTTCCGGCCAGAGTGCAGCTGGCGTGGTGCAGCGGAGCGTGCAGTTGGCGTGCTGCAGGCGTGGGTATGGCGTGCAGCAGGCGTCGGCGGTGAAGAAGGGTGGCAGAGGCGTTGGGAGTTGTTAGCAGGCGTTGGGAGTTGTTTAGCAGCATAGGTGTAATGATTTTGTTTTCAAAATAGATGGTGGGCCTTGGCAGAGCCGTGTGCGTTGTTTAGTTGGGTGTTTAGTTTAATGTAGTTTATTTAGTTTGGTTTCGGTGTTTTGGTGGGTTGGATGTGTGGAGATTCATGTATTTTAATTTCTTTTTTAGTTAAGTTCTTCTTAACTTTTTTTTTTTAAAAAAAAAAATCGAGAGGCTTAGGGGTTGGTTGTATGATTGCGAGTAGCAGTAGTAGGGGTATTTTTATACTTCCGAATCTCTCTCGATGCATTTCATCTTCCTGCACTTTTAATTTCTTGCTGTTCAATGAAATTTTTCTTTGCCGATCAAAAAAAAAAATCACAGTGGTCAAAAAGTCAATTCAGGTAACGGTGTTAAAGTCTGAAGGGTTATTAGTGTAACTAAAGTGTGGACCCCATAATGTTTAATATTTATTGTGCCACATTAAAATGTGTATAACTGCACAATTTTTTCAACCTTTTCTGCCGATCATATTTAAAATAATTATTATTATGGGAAAAAAAAAATCATAATCCAAACATACGATATACGACAGAGTCAAAAAAATGGACTTCACAATTATTTCATGCTTTAAAATCATAACATTATATCTATATACATATATAAAAGTGTGTATTCACGGGACAAGAGAATTGAGCACATGCATATAGTATCTTTTCTTAAAGCATGCTCTAATTAGTAATGAATTTATCACTGACATTATTTATGTCTTGAATAATATATAAAAAGAAAAAAGAATAATAGTGAAGAACACTATACAGTCCTTTATACCGGGCATGGTTGATAAATTTTGCATTGACTTGAGTGGAAAGGGTAGACTGCAATGCATGCAAGTCCGACAACTTATCAAAGTGCTAATAAAAGAAATATCTATGAATTATCAGAATCACAAATATATGGTTAGGTGAAAACTTTAAAACAAAAAAGTAATGACTAATATATATGAATGAAGCAACACCATACTACTACAGTGGGAAAGCATTTTGAAAATCAAAGATCCTTTTATAATTTAGAGGAAATGGAGAAAATCCCCAAAAGGGTACCCACGTATAGACTTTCCTTCAAAAGTTGAGAAAAATTATAAGTGATATACAGATAAAGCAAAGTATATCACCTATTGTTCTTATACAGCAAACAATAAAATCAAACACCAACACAATAAGGGACTTAAGAAACAAAATAAACACCCATCAAGCTGCTGCGGAGTTCCAACCCTAGTGAAACAAACCCATAGCAAAACCATTACAAAAGATAAGAAGAAATGGAAAAAAGAGTTCACCACAGGTTTAAGTTATTCAAACCACACAATCTTAAAAAACACACAAAAGAAGGAAGAAGATGCTGCATAGGACCAAAACACACTCATGAAGACCCTAAACCCAAAAAAAAAAAAACAAACAAGGTGCGATATTCACTTCTACTCATGCATCCCCCATAGCTATTAATCCAGCAGCTCTCTTTTTCCTTATTCTTCTCTTACTGCAATCACATAGAGAAAAGATTAAGCTTACGCAAATAGTTCAAATAAAAGAAGCATAACTGCGGTGTAAATTAAATAAACAACATTAAGTTAAACACATTTCATATACATGAAGATGTTTGGATTCTCCTTTTTCCTTTTTCCTTATTTAGTTTTTGGGTTGAAAATCTGTGACAAAGTGTTTGATGCAGCTCTCAATGATCAAATCATAATATTTTGAAGTCAACCACTTAAAATCACATAAGTTGAAACCTTATATATTTAGTAAATTATGAGTAAGTAGTCATAAAGATTTACGTTCAAGTGACCTCAGTTGAAAAAAAAAAATTGTTTCTAACAAATAATGAATACTGAATTGATGTAAATTGCCACAAATTTAAAAAACTTACCCATAATATAGCCTCTGCAATTCACACATTTTAATTTTCCATTGCCACCTTAATCCTTTCAACAGTGCAAGTGATCAAGTTGTTGACAGTCGCGACAGATCTGATGGTAACTGTTGGAGTACTATCAACCAAAATCTGAAATGAAACTGTCACTAGAGATCCACCAGGATTAGCCTCACCAATGCCACTTCCATGTCGACTTGGCCCATCTGGCAGCACAGCGAATCCTGACGGAAGAAGAGCCACATTGTCCGGGTTTCCCCCATGTAACACCGTATTCATCGCAGTACCATCCACAGGAGCATAAATGACGAATGAGCCAGTCGGGTCAATGCTACTTTCTTGAAGTATCAGCATGTTGTTCTGATCTCCAAAAATGCTCTAAAGATTATTTGCAAAAGGTGATTAGTTTCAATTTTTGAATCACTTTATGTTATGTTCAGCAATGTGAAAATAAATTGGATATCGAACTTACATTGACTCTCAATAAAGATATGCAGGTTTCAGCTCTGTGACCATTAGCGATATGTGCTATTTCTTGAATCACTCCACCACTGGAAAGGATGTCCCACTGTGATTATAAGGCAATAAGCGGTGATCAGTGCTAGATATATTCTTCAATTTCAAATCAAACCAGCAAGATGTTCAATTGATTGATACCTCATTCCGATGGTGAGCATCACGAAGGAAATCAAACACTTCTTTCACTGGAGCAGGAAGCCAGAAAGAAGTTACAGCACTTAGAGCAATGCCAGGTGGGCGGCCTCGATCGCCAATGCTCCTTCGGGTCATGACCCTTATGTCATCAGCACCGCTTCCAGTTAATGTCGTCCATGTGTGAGTAGCGGATGCACCCACTCCACCACAAAAGCTTATGACCATTCTCTCAGCCAGCTCCATCATACTCTTCTTTCCTTGTACAGAAGTAATCGCTTTGTAATAACAACAGAGATAAAATTAAATGAATTAGCTAGCCCTGTTCTTTCTTGTCAAGAAATTTATCGTGTGATTATATGAGTTCGAAGTTGGGTGATCATAATCACCATTCTTACCAACAACGCTAGGAGAAAGATTGGTTTGCTGAAGTATTGCAAGGCATTCGGATTGCCTGTTAAGAGTTGAAAGCCAGCGTTTCGCCCCAAATACAAGACCACAATTGACGAGTGGCCTGTATATGTTATTAACACCTCTGTCATCCACTTCGACATGCTCTATCCACGTAACCTACAACATTTGGAGAGAGAGAGAGAGAGAGAGAGAGAGAGACTCAGAGTTAGTGAACTAGTACTAAAGTTGAATTAAATCATTTGGTAATGCAGTTTTATTTGTCATCGTGTATACTGAAATTTATTTAAGTTTTTCACCTTTGTGTATCCATTAGGCAGATCCTGAATCAAACAACCAGATGGCCTTCTTCGATTCTTCACCAATAGACTAGGGCGCAAACTTTCCACCGAAGCATCCACCACTGCCCATGACCCATCGCCATGTGGTGAAAGCACTTGAAATTCACCACTCATCTGGGAAATCAAAAAATTGAGTACAAAGCTATGCACTCAGAAGTAAATTTATCAATACAAAGAATATCTTTTGTGCACCTTGGGGCTTGCTTTATTGAACTCTAGTGTTATATTACCAACAATTCGATTGATCACATTCCAATATTTATAAAATAGCGAAAGAGAAATGAAACTCAAATGTTACCACTTTCAAGGCACCATTTAAGTCTTGTACTCCTGCTGATAGTGTTTCAATGTTCACACCTCTTGCGACGATGACAGAAAAAAAAAATCGACCATTTCTCCTAATCATCACAAAACAAAGGGTGAGAATCAATCCAAATATCGATCACAAAAAAAGTTTTTTACATTAATAAAAAAAAATAAAAAACATATATATACATAGGGTTACCTGATCCATGAGAATTTCAACAATGTTGATGCTGGGCATTAGAACAATAGCAGCTCCACGGGAAGCTTCACGTTTGAAACCTGGAGCCTTAAGCCCGACTGCTCTGGGAAACATCCTTAAGTACTCATCTTCATTCAGCACAAAACTGTTGCTCTCAATGCCCGGTATCCACAATGGATCGCCAATCTGGACGGTCATAGTAAATTCTTCCATGGCAGTCACTGCCATCTTAAAAATCATCTGCTTCTCATAATGCTCAGAAGTAGGTCCACAATTTGACCCAAATAGGTCTCCTGGTGCACTTAACAATAACTCCCCTTCTCCAGCACTTGGCTGCCCGCCCAAAACCTCATTTTCAAAAGAACCTGGACTGAGTGGAGGCAACATGACTTGGTCCAACAAGGGCTTGCCTACATAATTTGCTGCTATAGTTGACATCTTCTCGACCTAAAACCGGTAGAAAACAAAACTTGTAACAAAGATTTATGAAAATTGTTGATTAAAATGACCAAAATATGGCCTAAATCAGCTTGGCTAAGAGCTCTTTGTACTTCTTTCTGTAAGCGAGCATTCTCAAGACGAAGATTATATTCCTCAAGTGATATATGGCCTAAATCAGCTTGGCTTCCACAACTAGGGCAGAAGGAGTTGCTCAAGGCTTCCTTGTATAGAATGTTTTCAGCCCGAAGCTTCTCATTGTTGTTTCGAAGCTGTGTGTTCTCGATGCGCTCGTTTCTCATCTATGTGAGTTACAATGTCACCAAAACATTAAAATTAAAATTGAAAGTTTGAAAATACAAGTCTAGCCAACTAATTTGAACCCATATTTAATTTAATTTTTCAGTAGGTTGAAAGCGTAGCCTAGGGAGGATTGTCTTGCTTGTCACAAGACTTAATTCTTTGCACGTTAATGGTAGTCCAAGAGTTCTTGTTAAGTAGAATGGACTTGCAGAAAAAAATTAAAATTATAATTTGTGTCATCTGAAATAATTATCCAAAGAGTATTGTGTCGATCAATTATTAAGTGACTCGTATCACATTAAATTTAAATGAATCAAACTTGCCTCCAAGCCACTTTTTGGACTGAATGGTCCAGTTTACATGGTTATGAGCCCACTCTTGGCCCATTTTAATAATTTGATTTGACCCATTTAACTCGTATGACTTATGGAACATATAATTTATATAAAAAATTAATTATATTGAATATTAACAATTACATTATTAAATTACATTTTTCTTCTAAAAAAAATAGACAAAAAGTATGATTTTGAAAACAAATGGTCCATTTTTTTAATACAATATAAAATGATATATCGATATCTGATAAATTTAGTTTTTACATAATATATAAATTAAGTGATTTAGATTACTAAAACCAGTCTAAAATAAGTCCACGATCATGTAAATTGGTTCAATTTAAATTCACACTATTATTTAACGTCACTTTTTAAACATATGTAATATATATATATATATATATATATATTATTTGGACTTCTATCTTCTTTTTATGCCAAAAGTTGTCCTAAAATGATGGAAGTGCAACAAAAAACAAAATGATGGAAGTGTGAAACCAGAGGATCGGCTCAACAGAGGAGACGTTGTCAGTCAGAGCTTGGAAAATCAAGTGTGTATGCCAAGTTATATTAGAAGTTTAGGTGGGTCAAGCCCAGAAAGGCTTGGTGTGAATATTGAAGTGATTCTGGGCCAGAACAATACACTAAAGCAGGCGAGTGGGCTTTATAAATCACAAACTGGGCTGGGCCAGCAGGAGTTAATTGCAAGAAATAAGTCTGATAAAGTCGGGTCAGGTGGGAGAGTGTCAAGCCTCTCTGAAGCCCATGAGAAGGAACCCAATAGTAGACATTCAAGGCTTAGAAAGGGGAAGAAAAATATCAGCAGTAGAAAAAAATCTAACCAGAATTTTCTAAGGAAAAGATCCTTCGAGCTAATGAGGAAGTATGGGAGCAGAGGTGCCTCAACAAGTAAAGCACTGCCTAGGGTTGCAGTTTGGAGGGCAGCAGTGGCGACAATGTCCCTATCTGCATCAATAGAGAGTGGAGTTGATAAAGGGAGGGTTATCTTGACTGAAGCTGAAGCAACTCTAAAAATAGGGGAAGTTCTCGGTGTACAGTTCAATGGAAAGAGAGGTGAAGTGTTGAAGAAAATAGTGGACCTTGAATTGAAGGACAAGGAACATATTGAAAGGAATGTGAGAGTTGGGGCTAAAGGACACATGCTGGAGGATGTATAGAAGTAATCATGGTTAATTATGAAGATTCTTTCATGGAATGTTAGAGGGTTGGGGAGGAAGGAGAAGAGAGGCAAAGTAAAGAAGCTCCTAAAGGAAAGGAATGTAGATATTTATTTGTTCCAAGAAATAAAAAAGTCAGAATTAACAGAGGATGAAGTTAGATCTGTGTGGGTTAGGGGTAAAATGGAGTTTATGGTGGTGGATGTTGTAGGCTCTGCAGGGGGATTACTGTGCATCTGGGACTTAGATGTCTTCCAAGTAAAGGAATGCTGTTGTAATAGAAGATTCATTTTATTATCAGGTACCCTCTTTAACCATTTTAATTGTGCTATTCTAAACATTTATGCACCTAATGATGTGGGCTCAAGAGGGAATCTGTGGAATTGTCTATTGAAATTGAAGAAGGAATTCCCTAATCCCTGGTGCTTAGGAGGAGATTTCAATGAGATTAGGCAGATTGGGGATAAGAAAGGGTGTTCTAGGAGAGATAGAGGCATGAAAGAATTTATTAAGTTTATTGATAAGTGTGAGGTATTTGATTTACCACTACTTGGGAGGAGATTCACTTGGTGCAATTCATATGCTGGTGAGAAGTGAAGCGAAATAGATAGAATTTTAGTAGACCCAAAATGGCTTGAGATGTTCAACCTTAAGCTATGGGGTTTACCTAGACTGGTTTCTTATCACTATCCTCTCCTTATGATGGAGGATGAAAGGGACTGGGGTCCAAAGCCCTTTAGGGTTCTAAATGCTTGGTTCTTGCACAAAAATTTTCAGAGTTTCTGGGAGTTAAAGTGGAAAGAGTCCAGTGTTATAGGTTAGGTTGGGTTGGGTTTATTCTGATTCAGAAGTTGAAGATCTTGAAAAATGGCCTTAAAAGTTGGAATGTGGAGGTTGTAGACGTCCCCGAACGCCCCGGGAGGTGTTAAATCCCGTTCTGTTCGTATTGGGGTCACTACAGTTCAAGGACTCAAATGTCACGGTTCTTAATCTTGAACCAAAGAGTCCAAATCCGGCAAATCGTTTTGAAAACAGATTTTTGAAAGAAGTGCCAAACATGGACTGCTTTGCCAGATACAGAGTCGCCACCTAAATATTTTTAAAATGGGAAATTTAGGAAACCCTGACTCGGTGCCAAAAGGCCACGTGTCCGTCATCACCAAAGTTGGCTCGGGAACTTGGGTACGATTGGGGAAGGTCACATCGTGAGCACCCCCTCTCGCCCGGTCAAAGACCGGCCTCTACTAACCATGATATCTTATTTTGAAAACATTGTGAGTTCTTATTCCGGTTATTAGCCTAGGTTACTATGTGATGCTCGCAGCAAATAAGTATAGACTGAGTCGCCTAAATTGGAACAAAACATTTCATGTTTGTTTGTTTGAAAATGGTTTGATGGTGCTACCCGCAGGTAGGCTAAGACGCGGATTTGCCACCCTCAGGTGGGCTTAGAAAACATGATTTTGCCACTATCTAGTGGGCTTAAAACACACAGTCGACGCATTGTCCCAATTCAAATAACTCAACCTCCACCCACAGGCATTCAAGGCAGTTATCTCACATAAGCATATAGCCTCATGGCAAGCATGCTATCATGGCAACACTCACACGCATGCAAGGATGCTAAAGCATAACACTCACCGAGTACTCCAAGCCAAAACAGAAATTGATTAGAAATCATGCATGATCCTAATTATACAGAAATGCCTAATGCAACGCATGCAATAATGCAACTATAGCAGGCTCGGCTATTCTAAACATGGCATGTGAAATGCAACAGCTATCAAGTATGCAATTTGGAATTGAAATACAAATGCAGTTTGTATGATGCGCCGAGCCCGGTGCGTGCAAAACAGATGAATGAATGCAAACATGCTATCATACTATATGCTAATTGAAAATATGCCCTATATCTAACCAACATAAGCGGGTAAATAAAAGGGAGAAAGAAATGGGGGTTGGAAGACATACATCGCACTCACACACCCTTATTACAGCATTGCCCTCGCGCAGAGGGTCCGAATAAATATACAGTCCGAGATATACAGTCCAAAATATTACAGTCCGAAATAACATACAGACTTCTAATTAATTAACAAATTAACTAATAAAGACTGTAAACTGGCATGCAAGCCAGGGGCTGCCTCGCTTCTGATGAACGATGTATGTTGGACTGCCTTGCGCAGAAATCCACTGGAATGCCCGATTTAGCCTCTGTTTGCAGTGTTTCTTGAAATGCGTGCCCGACTCTGAAAAGTTGCTGATTCCTTATCTTGCTGCAACAGAGAGCAGGAAAAGGGCATAGCAATGTATTTCACAAATATATGCATGCCTCGATCCTCGTGCCACCAATCACGCATACCGATGCATGATGGCCGAGGAGTCGGATTGCACAACTCAATATAGGATGAATGCAGATGAACGCTATAACAAAACCTAACTCCATCATGGGTTATCCGGAGTGTCGGTGACTGGGAATTGAGACCCGTTCCGTCACTCGGAGTACGAAACGTGCCTCGTTTCCCGTGCCCGGGCTAACTCCTATTCCGAACATGATGCAATATGCATGATATGCATGAAATGCAACTAATATACAGTTCTAGCATGCACAATGCTATGAGAATGAGGTACCTCGAAATGCGTGCACATGGGCACGCATACTGAGGCGATGATAAAATGCAAATCGGATAAAATCGAAGTGCCTCGAAATGTGTGCCCACAGACACGCACACCGAGGCGATGATATGAAGTGGAAATCGGATAAAATCGAAGTGCCTAAAAATGTGTGCCCACGGGCACGCACACCGAGGCGATAATGAAATGAGAAACCGGATAAAACCGAAGTGCCTCGAAATGTGTGCCCACAGGCACGCACACCGAGGCGATGACAAAATGAGAAAACGGATAAAACCGAAGTGCCTCGAAATGTGTGCCCACAGGCACGCACACCGAGGCGATGATAAAATGAGAAATCGGATAAAACCGAAGTGCCTCGAAATGTGTGCCCACAGGCACGCACACCGAGGCGATGATAAAATGGGAAATCGGATAAAACCGAAGTGCCTCGAAATGTGTGCCCACAGGCACGCACACCGAGGCAATGATAAAATGGGAAATCGGATAAAACCGAAGTGCCTCGAAATGTGTGCCCACAGGCACGCACACCGAGGCGATGATATGAAGAGATGGAAATGCAAATTGGGCTTACACTAACATGAGTGGACCTCAGCCACACTCACATCAGATGCCGTCGGATGAAAACGAAGTGCCTCGAAATGCGCACCCACGGGCGCGCAAACCGAGGCATGGCCCGAGGGCATGAAATGACACGAGAAATGATATGCAAGCATGCAAACCAAATTTCAGCACCTAAGTGAAAGGGAAAACAGTCCCGAAATGATACGAAATGACAACCGATGCATGAAATCATCCCGAAATGTGATTCTAAGTACCCGAAATGGCCTACGGCTATGCTAAACATGCAAAATTGATGCATGACAGCAAAAACAGTAGCAAGGCAGCCCCAAATATGGCATTTTTTCAGTACAAAGCAAGGCTAAACGAGAACCACAAGCATGGCAAAAATAGCTTGCAAAAACGGGGAAAAAGAGAGGAATTACAAAGCAAGTAGTATGTAAAATGCTCAAACCAGAAAAATCAGTTCTACAAAATTGAATAGGGGCCAAAAAAATGCATATTTACAGTAGATGAGATCCTCTAATTCAGTGTGTGGATATGCTCAAAATGGCATGCAAAAATGAACCAATAAGGGGGCTACAACATGAGGTACCATAAGAAATGCTCAAAAAACTTTGGACCCTTGACAAAGTATGAAGAATAGACAATTATAAGACACTTTATAAGCCTGATGAAGACTCAAATCAGTGGCTAAGCAAGCCTAAACAAACATGCAATTTTACGGGAAATATGAAGGATATAACATGAAGTACCAAAACCAATCATCAAATGGCCTAAGGCCCTTAACAAAACATTAAGAATAGGCAAAAATAAGGCTCTGTCTAGGCCTGATGAAGGCTGAAATCCGAAGCCAAATAAGCTTAACAAAGCATGCAAAACAGAAGTGGAACATGAATTCAAAACAAGTGATATGTAGAGCAAGAAAACCAGGTTGAGCCCTTCTTCAATGTTGAAGAGGGGCTCAAAATAAGCACAATCACAGTATGTTGCATGTTCCAACTCAGATCACAAATAGGCCAAAACAATCATGCAATTTTACGGTAAAATGGAAGCATTTCAAAGGAAGTGCATGCTAGAGCCACCAAACATGATGGAGCTCTTCTTCAATGTTGAAGAGGGACTCAATATAAGCCTACTCACAGTTAATGTCATGCTTGAAAACAGATCACACATAATCCAAACAAGGCATGCAATTTAATGGCATAAAGAGTGATATTGAAGCAAGTGTATGAAGGAGACACCAAACAGGGTTGAGCCCTTCTACAAAGTTGTAGAGGGGCTCAAAATAAGCATAAAACCAGAAGGGGTCAGAGCCCAAAACAGATCACAAGTAGGGTAAAGAAATGACTCAAGAAAATGCAAGAAAAAGGATTTAGGAACTTACCCTTGAAGATCCAACTATGGTGGCTTCTTGGCTTCAATTTGCTACTTCTTAACCTCTGAAAAAGCCTTCTTTGTTGCTAGAATGGAGTTGTTGATGGTGGTGCTTGGAGTTGATGAAGGATTGGCCTAGATGCTTTAAACTTTTTCAAGGTTTTGGCTATGGAAATGGAGGCTATGGAGGAGGGCTCTTGAGAGAAATGTTCCAACCTCAGCAAAGAAGGACCTCAGCCACTTAAAAAGGCAAGAAAGGGTGTACAAGGGAGGGAAAAGCACCCAAGCTTTCCCTCCCAAAATATCCCCCGGATGCCCAAAGATATTTTGAAAAGTGGATGGACAGCTGGAAAGTGTTGAAAAGCAGAAAGCTGGCCGGCCAGGTGGAATTCTTGAAGGTGGCCGGCCAGCCACCCCCCATGGCCGGCCAGCCACCTCCCATGGCCGGCCAGCCAAGGGCAAAAATGAAAAGTTGAATTAGTGGCCGACCACCATTTTTTGGTGTCCTCCCATGTGTGTAGAACAAGGTTCCAAGGTCGGAAATTGGCAACTCTGAAAAAGGAGATACAACATTGCACTTGAAGGAGAGGCTCAAAAATGAAAACAACAATTACTGGCCGACCACCACTTTTTGGTGTCCTCCCATGTGTGTAGAACAAGGTTCCATGGTCGGAATGTGGCAACACTGAAGCAGGAGTCACAACATTGCATTTGAAGGAGAGGCCCAAAAATGAAACTCTGAATTGCTGGCCGACCATGCACTTTTAGGGTCCTCCCATGTGCCCTCATCACAGATATATGGTTGTGGTTGGAAGAAAATGGGCCTAGGGTGTTCAACATTAGCCCGGAAGTGAGCAAAACGGGCGCCGGAGGAGCGAAACTGGTTATCTGGGATAATTGCTGGCCTCCTACCCTCCAGTGATCTTCCTGATGCTAAAACAGAGGTACCTGCCAAATTTAACAAAAACTAATGAGAAATGAACGCTCGGGGCCAAACCGCGCAGTTCGGGGTCCCGAAAATGGGCTGCGAGCACCGGAAGTGGTGTTCAGCAGCGAAGTGGGCATCAGGGGCCCCAGTGTTCCTCGGAATGTTAAAACAGAGGTACCTGCCAAAAATCGGAGAAAACCGATGCGAAATGAATGCTCGGGGGCCAAACCGCGAGGTTCGGGGCCCGAAAACCGGCTATAAGCACCGAAAGTGGCATACGGCCACGAAGTGGGCATCAGGGGCCCCAGTGTGCCCTGTTATGATAAAACAGAGGCACTTGCCAAGAACCGGAGGAATCGGAGACGGTTGGGCAGTCCCGAACCGAGGCACACGGCCTGACGGCTCCGAGAACTGGGAACCGGGCTCCGAAATGGGCAAAATGGCCTACGGCCACGAAAAGTAGCCCGCGGCCACCGAGAAATAGTCTACAGGACTACTCCCTTCCCTCAGGAAAGAAAACAGAGAAAACCGAGTCTGGTTCGCAAACCGAGACAAGGCACAGAAGAGGATTCGGAAGTTCGGAGGCAGGGCGCACGGCCGCGACTCTGAGACTTCTGAATGAGCACAAAATGCAACATCACCGAGCGCTCAATCGGTGACGTCTGAGTCTTAAGGTCGGTCAAAAATGGGGTGTCTACAGTTGCCCCTCTTTGACAGAACTCGGAAGTCACAAGTGACGAGAGTGAATGTCAAAGCCCAGAGACGACCCATTTTTGACAAGGCCGAAGACTTAGACAATCATACAAGATGAGCAGAGATATGTGCCCGCAGGCGTGCCCGCAGGCAGGGGGCAAAATGCAAAGCGACATGCACAGAGCCGAATGATCATGCAAATGCAGCAAGCTGTAATGAGGCAAGTATTGACAAATAGATGCAACAGTTTTAAGCAAGAATGCAAAGCAACAACTACATTTCATGCAGTTAGGAATGCGGAGAATCACTCAATTCTCGTCGCGTCTCACACGGAGAAGATACGATACCTGCGCGATTCGTCTGGTCGCACCAGCCTCAAATGAACCGTACATACAATATCGTGCCTGCAAAAGAGAGAAATTCAACAAGAACAATATGCTAACGACATATATTCAATGTGATTCCTGTGATTCTGAAAGTTTGACACACGCAGTGTCGGCGAATGGATGCAGGTAAGGTGCGCCAGATAGCGCGATGCAACGCACTAACAAGTGCAGGTGAGATGTGCAAGATAGCACGATAAAATGCATGCACAATGCAAGTAAAGTGCACAAAATAGTGCGATGCGCAAAATAGCGCGAGTGAAATGTAATGCACTAACAAGTGCAGGTGGGACGCGCAAGATAGTGCGAATGATACAGTGCACAACATAGTGCGATGCGCTAAACGGCGCGATTGATTTGAAATGCTCAAGATAGTGCGATGTGATATGCAAAGCACAGGACAGCGCGATTGAGGTGCACAAAATAGCGCGATGAATGCAATGCACAAGACAGTGCGATGGAGGTGCGCAAAATAGCGCGAATGGTGAACTGCACAAAATAGTGCGATTGTGGTGCGCAAAATAACGCGAATGTAAAAACTGCACAAAACAGTGCGATTGAGGTGCGCAAAATAGCGCGAATGATAAAACTGCACAAATCAGTGCGATTGTTTGAAATGCACTAAACAGCGCGATACACTAAACAGCACGAGTGATTTGAAATGCACAAAACAGTGCGATACGCTAAACAGTGCGAGTGATTTGAAATGCACAAGATAGTGCGAGTGAGATAAAATGCACAAGAAAGTGTGATAAAATGCATCTTCTATGCAAGTATGGGGGCATTTTCTATGCAATATTGAAAGCAAGCATATTCTATGCATGAAACAAGTAAAGCATATTCTATGCGGAATCGAAAACAAGCATATTCTATGCATGAATCATAATGATGCGTGGCACGCATGTAACAACAGTGTATATGAAAGCTCGCACTCTATGCAATAGAGGGACAGCAAATATGTACTCTGGTGCCTCTGATTTGCCTCTTAGAGGACTTCACAACATACTCAGCTCAAAAGGGGCACACCCTATTCAAATTGACAAGAGGTAACATCTGCATGTGAAACCCTTTGGTGCTGCTTGGACTACCATTCTGACTTGAAGCAGGCTTACACTTGGGGTCGAGACACACTCATACTCCAGAGAAATGGCGAGGCCTGAGAAGATGCACCTGGGATGCAGTCTCGAATCTTGCTAAAGTTGAAACATGCTAAGATGCTCTAAATTTTTCCTCTTTTCTTTTGCTTTGCAGTCCGAAACCTAAATAGCTTCAGATAGGCCTTTGCTCTACTGTTCACACTTATCGGGGGTGGACCCTGCGGCTTTTTGAAAGAACCAATCCTGTTTTGCCCAAATGTGGAGAACGGCACGGCACTCGGAGCACAAAACGATTTTATTTTTGAAATTGAGAGATGAGTTTCCGACCAGGTATTGAGTCTACGACTGAACACAGCAAAACGACTCAACAAGGAAATAAAAGGCACACAACCTAGACACATTGAGTAACACTCGAAACGACCCAAAACAAAATCGAGATAAAACAAAAAGACACGACACTCAGACGTGCACAGGAAGCCTGTTTCACCGGGTAGTGTTTCCCATCCTTTCTCATTTGTGTCTCTCATATCGCTCGGGCACTCAATCTCGATTTTTCTCTCAAAACCCTTTTGCTCACTTTTTCTCACATCGCACATTTCTCTATTCTTCAATCTCTCATTTTTCATCCCTCCCCTGGGTGGTTGATGGATAAACAGCAAGTTGTGGGCTCGTGCCCCTAGCATTCTGCTAGATTCTTCTTCTTCTGCACGCAGCTAGTGAGTTTCTCCCACAGAGGGATTGTGCTACAAATGAGTGTGTAGCGAATTTGCAGCTGACATAGGTTGATGGTGCTCTGCCGGGGAGCTTGGACGTTGTTAGATCTGTCCAGATGATGGAGTGGGATATCTTGCCCCATTCCAGTTCGTGCTTCGCACTTGGCTTGATACCTCATTGCTTGGAGGATGTGAGAGCTTTCTGCCCTTTGTTGCTTCAGTTGTGCCCTTTTCTGGCGGATACGGTGCCCTTTTTGGCAAGCGCGTTGATAAAGGGAAAAGACAGAAAACCTGACTCAACTGTGCTCCTAGTTCATCATTTTGACCATTTTTTGTTTTTGCTTTCTCCTAAAAAAAATTTTGACCAAAATGAGAGCTAGATTAACATGCTTGTTCAATTTTTGATTTGAAATCATGCAAGTTAGGCCATGAGCACTGAAAATTTTCCTTTTTTGAGTCCAGGGAAAAGGTCCAGTTTTGGAAAAATAGGATAATTTTCGAGAGAATTAGTCAGCCTCAGTAAAAATTCTCAAAAACTATTTTTGCAAACGGCCCCTGCTCAACGAGCATGAAACTTACTCCTGAGATGCACAACCTTGGATCCGGAGGAAAATTGCCCTTTGCTTGGAGAGAGCTGCATGGCAACGGAAAGTTGCCCCTTGTTTGAACGGCACCGCGGCGCATTGAATGGCAACGGAGAGTTGCCCCTTGTTTGAAATGAAATCGTGGCGTTTTGAATGGCAACGGAAAGTTGCCCCTTGTTTGGATGATGCCGCAGCGCATTGTAGTCAGTCCTCGGAGCGACGAACACAACCAAATCCTCAGATACAGAGAAGACAAGGATGACCAGAACCATCGCATGGACACAATCAAATTGAAGTGTTTTACGGCTGGACTTCAGAATGAAGTTGCCTACGTATCCCAGACATGGGAATCAAGCCTTACGTAGTTCGGGGTCAGGGTACACTCGGGTATTTAACCTCTCATTTTTATGCTCTAACTTTTGCCAAGGCGCCTATTGCAGGTTTTCGACCTTGCGAGCTTTGTTTTTCTTTCTTTTCTTTTTTTTTGCATTTTTTTGTATCTTTGCATTTTTTGTATCTTTGCAATTTTTTTCTTTTTGCATTTTTGTATATATATTTTTCTTGTCTCGCTCTAACTTTTGCCTGGGTCGCCCTTTCGGGTTTTCGGCCCAGCGAGCCTCTCAAAGGGTAAAAATGTAACCAGTCCATGCCAAATGGTTCTGAGATTGGAGCCCTCTATATCCAGGAGAGTGGCTGTTGTATTGACTTGCAGAAAGATCCACCTTTGGCTCTTCGAGCACATCGGATATATATATATTTTTTTTTTGCCCCTAGTTCGAGGGGTGCTTTTGATCTAGCTTTGCAAGCTTCTTTTGATGAGGTCTGACCTTCTTGATCTGACTTTGGTGCCTCTTGTTCGAGGGCTGCTTCAAATCTGGCTACACAGGCCTTACATCGTGGTCGACCGTTGAACATTCTGAATGCCAGTTCAAGGTTTGAAA
Source organism: Camellia japonica (assembly GCA_030407325.1). NCBI lineage: Eukaryota > Viridiplantae > Streptophyta > Magnoliopsida > Ericales > Theaceae > Camellia > Camellia japonica. The sequence continues at coordinate 2,027 of JAPPVO010000440.1, read as the reverse complement.
GCCAAGGGAGGGTCGAGTCTCGAGGCTGAGAGCGATCCTAAGCTGTACAATCTCAAGAGCGATTCCACACATGTCTTCGCAGGACCGCGCAAAACATTTTTTGAAAGTTTTTAAGAAAGCGACAAATCGCTCGCGCTGAAGACAGTGTAGGACCAATCTGGATCAAAGCCAGGGTCCTTCTCAGTACTCACACTAACAAGCATGATTTCATTCATTAAGGGCTTAGCACGCCTCTCTTTCTCTCAATTTGATCAAAGTTTTGCAAATCCCGAAGAATTCCTCCCTCTTCGTTTTCACCGCAGTGTTCAAAAAGGTTTTGAAAAACTTAGGTCAATACAATGGCTTCAAGGCACAAGAGAGCAGGTGGAATGCACTGCCATTTCATTCGAAACCCGACACAACTAGCACACGGCAGAAGCAAATGTGAGAGCATGAAAATCACTGCTGTTTCATTCAAAATCTGTTGGCATAACTGGCTCCCTGGCAGAAACAGACTCAAAACAAAACAAAAAGACAAACACGAAACAAAATGATGACGCCCGAGGTAACACCCCCGGAATCACCCGACTCCCATACAATAGGACTGACTCGATACAACAAGACAGACCCAAAACAAAAGGACTGACTCAAAACAAAAGGACAGACTCAAAACAAAACAACAAGACTGACCCAATACCCAAGTCAGAATGCAAAAATTAACAGCACTTGCACATTGCTCAAAACAGTGCATGCCATCCACCACAGCTGGAGTAATCTGAGCGCCATCCGCAGGTGGTTCATCCCTCGATCACATAATTACATTATCCCCCAAGTTCACTGACCTAGTGCCGATAGACTTTGCTGAGCTCGGCAGGAGGATGACCCCGTTGTCAAACAGATCCTGTACTTCATGGCGAAGATGGAAGCAGTTGTCAGTAGTATGGCCAGTTTGCTGATGGTATGCGCAGTACTGGGTAGCATCATGCGTAGCCGGAAGAGGGTTCGGGAGAGGCCGAGGCTCAAGGGGTTTGAGATGGCCTTGTCCAGCAAGAATTTGGAAAGCTTTGGACAAAGGCATGTGGAGGGCATGGAAGACCCTCCGACCTCGGGGTTGGTACTTCTGGGTTTGTGGATTTTTGCTGGACGCACCAGGAAAGGGATTGGCAGGTGCTGGCCTGGCTTGCTGATCTCTTCTGAGTGGAGGGTTAGAGCTAACAGGATTGCCTCTGGTATAACGGCCCTTCTCCCAGTTTTCCCTTTGGTTTAGACTCCCCCTAACTTGAATAGCGAAAGCGCCGTCCACAGTTTTTGCAACAACTGCGAGCACTTGCTCTTTGTTCAGTCCCTCGGCTTTCAAAGCCTCAACAGCCAACAGAAGATGCTCATGGGGACCCATGCCTGCCCCTACCTTGTTCTTTCCACTCGCTTCCACTTTGCCACGGGATTGGCCTTCCTCAGATGTAGCCCGCTCCAAGACTGGAGAGCCTTTTGACATGAAATTCCCAGTATGTGGTGCGGTCGATGATGGAGCCAATGTCCCGGAGGCCAAATCGGTCACAGTTCTCTGAAGATCTTTTATCATTCCCATCAACTCAGAAGTAGTGGGTTCTCGGGTTTGAGATGATTGGGGTTCAGGTGCACCCATCATGCATAAGTCCATGCTTTCTGGGATAAACACCTCAGGCTTAGGTAGATGAGCCGGGGTGATGTATATGCTGGGGTCATAAGCGGATGGCAGTGTATGGATGAGATTGAGGTAGGTGGGAAATGTTTGGTCATTGGGGCCTGAAGGTGGAGCTATCGTCCGGTTGTCGATGAGATTTTGGACCTCATGACGAAGGCGGTAGCAACGGTCGGTGCCATGACCGCGCTGTTGATGGTACCTACAGTATTTGGAGGGGTTATGTCTGGCTGGGAGTGGGTTAGGAAGAGGTTGAGGATCGAGAGGTTTGAGATGCCCTCTTTCCATCAGGACTTTTAGTGTGCTAGTCAGGCTCATATGGAGAGGGGTGAAAGTTCTGCCCTGAGCTCGGGCTGGGTCGGCTATT
>JAPPVO010000439.1:0-16146 GCA_030407325.1 Camellia japonica | reverse complement strand
TCTTACTGTTAAGCAGGCCTTCGGTAATCTCGGATTACTGGCCGGTTACGGTGCTAAACCCATAGGGGCGGGTTTGGGTCGTGACAAAAGGACCAACCAACTTATACAAAAATTAATTAATTAAAACTTTTAAATATTATTTTAATTTTAAAATTTAAACTGTCTTGAACTGAAACATACATAATATTACAATATTACATGGGAGCATAAGGGTTATATAGTGAAACAACTCATTTTTTTTCTCTTTTTCTTGATGTGGGATTGTAAAATAAAAGTTAACAGTTGTTTGGATAGGGAGTTCATTTCTAATCAAGCAATCTCAGTTGTTCAATTTTTAATAAAGTCAATCTTAGTTTATTTCAAATCAAACAAATCTAAAAAATATATTTTGATAAAAAAACTAAAACCGTGGTTAAAGCAGTGAATTAGTTAAATCGAAAACGATTCAGCCTAATCGGCTAAGTCAAAAGACTAATCAATTTACAACAAAGTTAATTAATTAAAACCTTTAAATTTTATTTTAAAATTTAAACCATCTTGAACTGAAACATGCATAATACTATAATATTAAATGGGAGTATAAGATTCACTTTATATATGTGAAACAACTCGCTTTTTATTTTTTTTCTCGATATGAGATTGTAATTATTTAAAAGTTAAATATTATGAGAGTTTTAAATTCTCATACAAAATTATTTTTAAAATGAAAACGTCTATGTGAGATTATACAATAAAAGTTAAATGGAAGCTAACTAATAGAGATTTTCTTAATTGTTTAACATTAAGAAAAAAAAAAAAAATGGTATTAATTATAGAGCTTCTCACTAAAAATCTTCTTTTACTTATATAAATAGAAGTATAAGATTTACTTTATATAAGTGAAACAATTCAATTTTTTCTTCTTTTCTTGATGTGGGATTGTAAAATAGAAGTTAAATGTATATGCATATTGGATTGCAGATTAAAACTGTGTTTACAAAAGCACCTTCACATAGCACGAGTGATATGCTAGGAGTATTATACATGTGTTCTTAAACACACACACACACATACACACACCAAAAAAAAAAAAAAAAAAGTATTGATTGTAGGGTTTCTCACTAAAATTTTTCTTTTACTTGTATAAATGGGAGCATAAGATTCACTTTATATAAGTGAAACAATTCACTTTTTTCTTATTTTCCCGATGTGAGATTTTTAAAATAAAAGTTAAATGGAACCTAACCAATGAGAATTTTCTTAATTGTTTAAAATTAAGTAATTTCAATAATTTATATAAATTGGAGCATAAGATTCACTTTATATAAATGAAACAATTCACTTTTTTTTTTTTTTTTTTTTTTTTTTTTTTTTAAGGGATTGTAAACTAAAAGGTAAATGGAAGCTAACCAATGATAATTTTTTCTTAATTGTTTAATTATAAAAAATTTAATAATTTTAAAATGCAGATTTGGACCTTTTAGAAGCGTTCTCCCTTAAAACTCATTTTATAATATTTATTTTATATAAGTGAAACAACTCATTTTTTCTTTCTTTCCCGATGTGGGATTGTAACACTTTATATAAGTGAAATAACTCACTTTTTCTTTCTTTTTTCGATGTGGGATTGAAATGGAATTTTTTTTTTAATTGTTTAAAATTAAAAAATTCAATCAGTTTAGAATGAGAATTTGGACCGTCTAAAAGGCTTCTCCCTTAAAACTCCCTTTATAAGATTCATTTTATATAAGTGAAACAACTCACTTTTTCTTTCTTTTTTTGATGTGGGATTGTAACACTATATATAAGTGAAACAACTCACTTTTTCTTTTTTTTCTCGATGTGGGATTGTAATTATTTTTAAGTTAAATATTATGAGAGTTTCAAAATTTCCTTCAAAATTATTTTTAAAATCAAAACTATGTGGAATTGTAAAATAAAAGTTAAATGTGTCACTGGGGATTTTCTTAATTATTTAAAATTAAGAAAATCAAAAAATGAATGAGATATTGATCACAAGACTTCTCACTATAATCTCCTTTTGCTTATATAAATGGGAGCATAAGATTCACTTTATGTAAGTGAAACAATTCACTTTTTCTTTCTTTTTCTGACATGAGATTATAAATAAAAAGTAAATGGAAGCTAGTCAACGGGAATTAGAGAGACATAGTTTAGGTGGATGAATTTATCATATTCGATCGTTTTGTAAACTCGTATGCATATTAAAAAAAAAAAATTCAAATTCATTCTGAAGTCATTTTCATGTGATTTCAATGTATTTATCTTTAATAAATATATGATCTATTTATAAAATTATATATATTATTTATTTTTAAAAATTAAATATAATAAAATTACGTGATTATAAATTATAGTCTCGCTCAAAGTAAATCGAACTTTAATTTGTTCAGAATGTTGCTAATAAAAACTGAAAATAAATCAAAGTCAATCAACTAATCTCTTCTCCTCTCCAACATGTGTCTTGTTACATTTGTTACATTGTTATCCATGGGGTCATAATCGTTGAATTAACTTGTATCATTGTACTTGGAGCAAAATATTGTTTTAAAAATATAATTAATTGTAGTCATGTAAGCAAGATGGACCCAATTGGGGGAGATGGGTGACGGCCTCCAAATTTCAAAAACCTTTTATTATTAATAATAATAACATTAATTATTAAAAAAAAAAAAGCCTTTAAATTATATAAGTTGGCTTCCTATTAGAGATGTATATTTTCACCGTACAGTGTGGTGAACCATCTTAAACTATGATAAAAACTTCCAACCTAAACTATCCCAACCTAAACACAATTGACTTTATTCTTTTTTTTTCTTGATATGAAATTATCAAATAAAAATTAACCAATTGAGATTTTCTTAATTGTTTAAAATTGAGAAAATCAAAAAAATTAGTATGAGATATTAAAACTCTCATACGGCTCCTCACTAAATGGGATGTGAGTATAAGATTCTGTTTATATGAGTAAAACAACTCATTTGTTTTCTTTTTCTTCCGATGTGGGATTATCAAAATTAAACAACTCATTTAAAATTAAGAAAATCACGAAAATTAGAATGAGGATTTGGAACTCCTAGAAAGTTTCTCACTAAAAAGTTTCTTTTTCCTTATATATATATATATATATAGATTAACAATGATACATCTCTCTAAAACTAGAGTTCTAACAAAAAAAAGAAAAAAAAAAAAGAAAGAAAGGCCAAAACATCACATCATATGAGCCCTACATACACATTAAAACTATTAGAGTTTACAAATTGAAACTCCAAAACATTTTGTTTGAGAGTAGGGTTATGGCACCAACTCAAATTTACCCAAATCCCTCTTGTTTAGTTTTGACGACGGTTCACCACAAGAAATTACACTTTTGGCGACTAAATTTTTAGTTGCCAAAAGTCAGATTTTAGTTACTAAAAAATTTTCCCGACTAAATAGTTTGGTCGCCGGCTTGGTCGTGGGAAGATTGTTAGGGAAGGTATTGGTGACCAAAAAAAATTTAGTGTTCGGAAGTCTTAAATTGGCGACTAAACAATTAGTCGCCAAATGTAAAGGTATTGGTGACAAAAAAAAATTTATTCGTTGATAGGCTAAATTGGCGACTAATCTATTAGTCGCCAAAAGCTTTCAAAAAAAATTAATATTGCATTTTTAGCGACTAAAACATTTAGTCGCCAAAACTAACATTATTTACAACGACTAATTTATTTAGTAGCCAATTTTTTTTTTGTTCATCTTATTTTTTTAGCTACTAAATGTTTTAGTCGCCTAAAGTGTAATTCTTTTTAGCTACTAAAAATTTAGTCGCCTAAAATCTATTTTTTTTTTATTTGGCTACTAAAATTTTAGTAGCTAAAAGTTTTTTTTTTCATTTTATTTTTTTTAGCTACTAACTATTTAGTCGTTAAAAATATTTACTTTCTTTTTGGCTATCAATTATTTAGTAGCCAAAAACATGATATTATTATTATTTTTAATTTGTTCATAACCTGTATGTATTCCGTGCAACCTATACCATGTATATAAACAAAACAATATATATATTATCAATCATTTCACAATTTACATCCATTTCACTTTCAATCATCTAAAAAGGAATAACTTTTAATGTCAAATTCCATACAAACTAAGTATATTCCAATCTAAAATAATAATTCCATACAAAACAGAGAATCATACGAAAATCATTATATTCGTATAGACTCTGGGGATGATAGTGAACGTTTGAAAAGTCTGTCCAAGATTGAACCTCATTTTCTAGAGCTTCAACTATATCCTTATCTTGAATGTCACTATGAAAAGCATACTTCCCGTTGTTACCATTTGTCATATGTGATTTCTCCTGTTCCTCTTTGTATAAACTTTGCAAAAACAAGTTTTTCTTGCGAGGTTCAGATACATGAGTGGAGAGATCAACAGTCCTGCATGTTGGCAAAGGGAATGTTAGGTCCTAGTCATTAAAACTCAACTCTTATAGAATTTTACCTACCAAAGAGAAGGGTGCGACGTGTTCTCACAAGATCAAAGTAAAAATTTCAGTGAAAAGGGTTTTAGAAAGGCTCGAAAGGAGATAAGAGATATATAAGGAATGCAAGTAGCTTGAAATATAAAGCTTCCACTGTGGAATAATAATGGAAAGAAGGTTTTGGACTTCAATTAGAGATGTATAAAGGCATACATAAATTCCTTGAACTTTAAAGAGCTTATTTGATTGATTCCCTAGCTAGCATATCAAAGTATGAAGTCTAAGCTGACATCTAACAAATAACAATATAAATGATTTATGTTGATAAACTCTCTGTTGGTGAAAACACCTCCTAACTGGGGGTGTGGATCCATTTAAAATCCTAGTAAGAGATGTATGAAAGTTCAAAATAATGACAACTACTAAAGATTAATATATGAAGTAATGAGAGGTACCATCCATACTGGCCTTATTTACCTTGTGAGAAAATGGATTTCAAGAGAAAGAAAATAACTAATAACAAAGCTCTATCAGGTGAGCTCATATAAGTTACTGTCTAAAATTCTAACCACATTGTCATCATTTCAGCACCAAAGAGCAATGAGTGGAACAAGTTCTAGGATTTAATTGTTGTCCAAAGCACCAAATTAGCATAACTAGCTAATCATCAATACCATTTACTATTACTACTCTCCCACCACAGGAGCCTTGAGTAAGCAACAAGTGAGAAATTATTAAGTAACAAGGATACAGCTACCACAACATTATTCTAAAGAGAACTGGCAATTTCAACACTAGTTGCCAAAAAGGTAGTTTTAACAGGGCATGGTAAAAGAAGAAACAATATAGATTTATACCTAATCATCCTCTAAATTTTAGGTATTAGTTTTATATTGCATTTTTTATTGTAGGTATTAATTTTAGGTATTGTGATCTAAGACGCTTGAATTAGTAGCAAAACAAGAGTGTCATGACCGTGCATCGATGGCAAGTATTGTTGCTACAGAAAAAATGTTGGTGTCAAAAAAGAAATGGCTACTAGTCACTTGAAAATAGCAAATACTATGAGTGCTAGAATTGCCTCCACACAAATAGCAATGTCTGCTAGTCACTTGAAAAAAGAAAAAAAAAAATTGTCTTCTAGCTAAATTGACAAGTCTAAATCTGTCTGAATCCAGTTATTTAAGATTGTAAATGTCAAACAATTACAGTAATCATAATTTAAGATCTAAAGTAGAATAATGTAAATTATATTTTGTAACTGTAAATTTTCCTTTGTCTCTAACTCTTTATTTTGTTTACAAACGCATACAAATACAAACTAACTATTCACATTAAAATATAATCTGCTTGCCATTCACAATAGCCAAACCAAATGCTTCTAAGGTAAACAAAGATTTTTACACATCTTAACAATTAAATAGAACTCTACAACCTCTGACTCTGATTCATTTTCTTTTGTACAAGATCTTACTAGATTAATAAACAAAATTATAATATTTTCAAAATAGGTAAGATGATTCACTTACCTCATCTTTGCTTGTAAGATCTAGTGTCCTCATCAGGTACTTTTGGATAAAAGAAACAGGTACATTCCCATCCCTGTTACAGAACAAATGCACGAATATCTTGTACAAAGAAGTCATGAGACTAGAAAAATGAACCATTACATCGATAGAATTGAACATTACTCTGTATAAAACTTAGCATTGATGGAGAACTTAATTTTTTATATATTCATCATTTCCATTGCATTAGAGTTGGGTCCTTATACTTATTATAATTGGAAAGGCATTAAATACTTTGTGAAAAGGATATATTAAAGAAACAATACTCTGTATAATTTTTCCCATCCGCCAAAAAGATAAACAAAAATAAATTTAATAAATGCAATTTATGAAACATTGAAACAAAATGCATAATTTACAATCAATTTCTTCAAAGTAGATCTACAATACAATGACTTCAGCACTAACTAAATCTTGAGGCCTTTTGTCCTGTTGGTATCATCAAAAACATGATTACATTATCATAATGACACTTCTATTAAGAAGTTAAAAGGTGTTGAACCCCTACCTTTTTCTTGGAGATAGTCTTTTGACCCAATGGCCTAGATTAGAAGACCTATGGTAAGCTCAAGACTTCACAATCAATTAAAGAGCTTTAACAAGGAATTCCACCATTTTCCTTGTAGTAATACAAGAATTCTAGTGTAATAGTATGTGATCTAATCATAAAAGTAACCAAAAAAAAAAAATCTACAAAATGGCGTTTTGTAGTGATGCACAACCATCAATGTATATCAAAGTCTTAAACCTCATACTTGCACAATTACACGTGTCCCAACTGAACAAGTAAAAAGAATTATCATAGTGAGAGGGAGATTTGCACCGGACAGCACGGTCGAGCTACGGTAACGCGGGTTGCGATAAACCTTACGGTGCCGAGCTACTTTCTCAATGGGTGCGGTTGTCCGGCCTATCGTGCACGACTGAGGTAGGTTGACCGACCAGGCGTGGAGTATGGCCTGGCCGAGCTATGAGGCAGACATTCGGCCGGACGCGCAACCGAGCTAGTCGCAGTCCGGATTGAATCTAGGCCGAGAGGAGGACCAGCACGCTTCACCTTCAGTTAACCCGGAGGGAGTTTGGACCGGGATGGTGGTTGGCGTGCACCTGGCCGGATTGCTCGGAAGCTCGGTCGTGTTATCTGTGGTTGTGATTTTCTCCAAGGAATAGGCCGGTTGTGGTATGCCGGTCAGGTGTGCCACTTGGGCCAATGGCGTGGTGGAGAGGAAATCTGCTCCAGGCACGCGTCAATACCGTTTGGCAGTTTTACGCGTACTATTTGGGGTTTTTGGCCTTTACACGTGTAAGATGGTGGGAGGCGAGCACTGCCACCTGTCCAGGGAAGGATAGCAGACGTAGTGCGCGCACAATCCTGAGGCTGCATGGCCAGCCTAGAAATAGGAATGAAAGATGAACGTTAGAGGTATGCAATCTGAACAACTCTCTCTAGACAGTATTCTTCTTCCTCAAGTGATCTGACTTGATCGTCGGAGGGTCTATCCGGCAACCCACCGCCGGGCAGCTCACCGTTTCTTTGTTGCCAGGTTAGACGCCGTCACGTGAAGCTTGAGTCCAAGGAGTACGGAAAGCACTGAATATTTCGCCCCTGTACACATACTAATGCATAATTGTCCATGCAATTCTTATTCTTAAACTGCTGGTTCAAGAACAAGTCTTTTCACTGGTTGCAAATTTGGTTAGAACAAATCAATGGTGGAATGCTTACCTTGGACTTCCAGGATAAATATTAACTCAATACAATAAGACTAGAATTTCATTTGCATGTAACACAGACGAATGGAAAATTAAAGCAATGATATCTTTAGAATTGAGATATGGGCAGTACATACTTGAAATATCTAATGGTGGGCGATTCTTTGAAACCATAGATGTGACCCAGTCCACAAACCAGTCCTCAAAACCTCTCTGTGACATTTTACATACACTTGGTGAGCATAACCAAAACCACATTAGTTCATAAACAAAAACACCACTAATGACTCATAATAACCAAGACCACTTCAGTCTATAACAAAAAACTACAAAAGCTCATAACCAATACCTCTTCGGTTTATAAACAAACACTACAAAGAGGCATAACCAAAATCAAATTGAATCATAATAATAAAATAAAAAAAATCACCATAAAGTCTCACAACCAAGTTCACCACAAATTCTCATAACAAAGCACCACATGATCCATAATTCAGACCATAATTCATACATCACCATATAATTTTCCCACAAATAACATTGAATGAAAACAATGTTAATGTGCTGAATTCAAAAACTCGGAACTCATTCAAATCAAAACAAACCCACAAAAAGATGAAACACAAGAAAACAAAATGAAACCCAATTAAATTAACCGTACCACAACTCGGAACCTCACGAACCCATCTCTGACATGTGCTATCAGCAATCACTACTTCAATGGATGCCCTCTCCCATTGCCGCAAATCGTCGAACACCTCGAATTCATCGTAGTTTCAAGAATTCTTTATCTGGGTATCGATGGGTTTGATGTTTATTGATGGGGAGGTGAATGGTTTTGAGAGAACAGAGGAGTTTCAGAGATTCCAACTTGGAAAGTGCCTTTCTACCCATTGGTCCCATAAGCTCATCTCCATTTGCTAACCCAAAGAAATGCTAATGTCGTGAACAAATTGAGTTCAATATATATACTTGAAACTAGTAGAGCCAAGAGAGAGAGAGAGAGAGAGAGAGAGGTTGAGATGGATAGCGAGGGAGAGAGAGAGAGAGCGAGATCTACAGAGAGGGAGAGAGATGAGAGCGACAGAGAGGAAGAGAGCCCAAGAGCCATAGAGAGAGAAAAATACTGTGATTATGTGGTGGTGGCGATTTTAGGTGGCGGTGCGGTGGCGAAGTGCGACGGTGGCGAGCGCCGGTGGTGAGCGCTGGTGGTAAGTGGGGGTGAGGTTTGGTAGTGTCTGAGACATCAGTGTATATCGTGTGTATGTGTGAGAGGGCAGAACAGAGTGTAAATATATCGAACATAATTTGTTTCCCTCTAAAACAAATATTACAACCTTTAGCGACTAAATAAATTTTTTGTCGCCAAATAACAATAAATAACGACTAAATATTTTGCAACCAAAGATTGAGTAATAGCGACTAATATATTTTTAGTCGTTGAAAGTATTTTATGAATCCCTTCAAAATATTTGAAATGTCTCCCTCCAAAAAATTTTAGTTCTTTGGCGACTAAAATTCTTTTTTGTCGATGAAAACAAACTTTTAAATGGTTTAGTAGCTAAAACTCAATATACGGTGACTAGAATTTTTTTTGTCGCTGAAAATAAACTTTTGGCGACCAAAATTTTGGTCACCAAAAGTAAAAAAAATAAATTTTTATTTTCCATTCAGCGACAAAATTATTTTAGTAGCCAAAAGTCAATATACGGCGACTAAAATTTTTTTTTGTTGCCAATTCTAGCATTTTTAGCTACTAAATTTTTTTTTGTCGCCCAAAAACTAATATACTCCAACTAAAAAAAAATTAGTAGCTAAGTATTTTACTTTTGGCCACTAAAAAAAATTTTGGTCGCCGAATGTACATTTTGTTGTAATGGTTATAGTAGGGATGGTAATTTAAAACCGACCCGACGGGGACCCGATCTTCCAACCCCGATTAGAACGGGTTTTTCCCGAAAATTATCCCTATAGGGCCGGGGATGGTGTTAAAAATTAAATCCCCGATAGGTTTCGGGCCGGGGACGGGGATAGGTTTCCCAGCCTCGCCCCGACCCCGGCCCGAATTATCCTCGGCAAAATCCACGAATATTCCCTGAATATTCCCCATATATATATATATATATATGTTTGAGTGCCTCTCTCATCTCACTCACTCGCACCCAGCCTCTCTCCCTCTCCCTCTCTCTCTCTCTCTGTGCCCAACTGCTGCTACTCATGGCGTCAGCCGATTTCACTCCTCCTCCTCCGGCCGATCTCCCTCCTCCTCCGGCTGATCTTCTTCCTCCTCCTCCTTTAGCCGATCTCTCTCCTCCTCCTTCTCCAGCCGATCTCCCTCCTCCTCCTTCTCCTCCGGCCGATCTCCCTTCTCCTTCACTGTCTCGGCCGATCTCCCTTATCCTCCATTGTCTCGGCCGATCTCCCTCATCCTCCGCTGACTCGACCGATCTCCCTCTTATCACCGCCGATCTTCTCTCCATCACCGCCAATCGTCAAAGTTCTGTTGCTCCTCTCCGCTCCATCACCGCCGATCTCCTCAAATCTGTCGAAGATGTATGTCGTCAGAGTTATGTTGTTGAATGTTGATGATGTTGTTGTTGAATATTTATTTTTTATTTGGTGATGATGATGTTGAATGTTGATGATGAATATATATATATATGCTCTCATTGCGCAGATTTGTTTTTTGGTTGAATATATGGTGCTGTTCTTGTTTTTTTTTTTTTTTTTTTGGCCGGAGAATTTTTGGGGTCGGGGAAACCCGATCCCATTGGGACGGGGACGGGGACGGGGGGTGGTGATAGGCTCCCCGTCGGGGATCAGGGCCAGGGACGGGGAAATTTCTACTATCGAGGATCGGGGACGGAGAGTGTGATCCCCGGCCCCGCCCGGCCGGTTGCCATTCTTAGGTTATAGGTCTAACTCTTTTAAGGAGAGTTAAATTAAGAAGAAAATATTTAGTTTTTTATAAGATTGGAGAAATTAATTATTAACCAACCCAAATCAAACCAAACCAAGCCTTAAGTCCTATCAAATGGGATCGGCTATATATATCCTTCTTCTCCACGTGACCCTATCAAAGACCATTTCGTTAGTCAAATTATTATAGGTGTTAATTTAATAACTAATAACTAATTTTTATTGATAAAAAATAATTTTATTTAAAAATAAAAGATTTTTATTGAGTCATATCATTCTTAAAATTTTATTTAGATTTTTGTTTGTGTATGGGCTCTTTTGGAAAGAGCTAAAACAGTTAAAAGTCAACTTTTAACTTATTTTTAGTCAAATTAACTCTTTTTTTTTTCACACATTTTTGAAAAAAAAATTAAAAATTAACTGTTAATTATCTTCCCAAAATAGGCCTTGGTATGAATTCATTGGCAATAGAATCTTCTGATCAGTTGACTGTTTGTATGATATGGATATGGTGCTACCATTGACTACCACACTTTCATGAGATATTATTTACTGTGTTTGGTTTTAATTTTTTAGATTTAATTTTTTTTAGATTGAGTTTTTTTATTTTTCGTATATTTTTATTTTTAGTGAATATTTTTAAAATTCTAAGTAAATTTTTATATTTTTTTAGATGTACCTAAATTAGATGTATCTAAAAAGTAAAATATTTTAAAAAATCACTAAATATACAAGAATACAAAAATGTATTGATTTCTCATTTTTTTATTTATTATATTTTTTATATTTAGTGAATTTTCAAAAGATTTCTTTCACAAGTATATATATATTTTTAAGTATATTTATGTTAGGCATATCTAAAAATTTAAAAAAATGATTTGAAATATTAAAAAAATTCAATAAAACTAAAATTTTTAAGGGGATGCACCAATAAATCCCAAATTAATAATTTATGCTCTGTTTAGTCCTAAAGTTTTCTTATAGATTGAAAGGTTCCATTACAATGTTTCAAACATCAAATTAATGTTTCGAACATTAGATTTCGAACATCAGATTAATGTTTCAAACATTAGATTTCGAACACCAGATTAAAGTTTCGAACATTAGATTGATGTGCAACTGGGACTAAATGGAGCATAAGAAAACTTTTAGGACTAAATGGTTCAACTTTTCAGAAACTAAGACTTATGAGTAAATTTTCCAAATTTTTAATCTTTTGAAAAATGAATCATGAAAATCCAAATCAAACAAGCTGATTGGTTTTTATTTGAATTTTTGTTTGTTTATGTATGAATTCGTTGGCAGCGGAATCTTCTGACCAGTCAACTGATGGTGTGGATATGGTGCAGTATGCTATCATTAGGGGTGTAAATCTGGCCTGGCTCGGCCCGGCCAGACCCACTTGGGCCCAGGCTCGATCCGGCCCATATCAGGTCTCGCAAGCTCCTGCCAAAATTCAGGTTGGGCCGGGTTGGCCCATGAGCTAAAAAATTAAGCCTAGGCCTAGGGATATTCGGGCCTTGGGCAGGCTTGACCATTTCTGTTTTGTTTTTTTAATTTTTCTACTAAAATTTTATTATTTTCCATTAAAAAAGATACTGGACCTCGGCCGGGCCGGGCCTTAAGCGAGCTGATGGGCCGGGCTTTAAAATGATGGCTCAGGCTCAGGCTCAGGCTCAGGGGCTCGGGCTAGGCTTGGGCCGCGTGCTATTTTTACACTCCTAGCTATCATTGACCACCACACTTTCATGAAAAGTTATTGATTGGGGTACCACCACGTAATACTCTAATGGTGTTATAATTGATAGAGGAGATGAGATTTATGAATTTGTATAAGTAATTAAAAACATAAAGGGACATAAAAATTTATGATTAGTGAGAGATACCGTCACTTAAAGTCTCCGCAACACCAAATAAATTTTCCAATTTCATAAAGTACCGCTGTCAGAGGTCCCACGGCGATGGGGCATTGTAGAGTAACTTTATGTACCATTTTTTGTTGTTTTTTTGTTTTTTGAATATGAGAAAGTAGACAACAAATATCAAGAAACAGAGCAGAAACATTACAAAGCCTAGCAAGGTTAGGGGGAGGGTGGAAGTCCAGTCAATCGGCGATAGGTTTTGGAGAGAGGCATTGGCCACCCACGGGCTAAATTTGCTGATCTGGGGCACTGTAGACACCCCATTTTTGACCGTCCTCAAGACTGGACGTCACCGCTTGAACACTCGGTGATCATCCATGTTCGTGTTCGTTTGGAGTTCCCGGAGTTCTCGGCTACGCGCCTTGCCTCAGGATCTCCGAACTTGACCGTTTTGTGTCTGGTTTTGCACCAAACACTTGTGCTTTGCCTGGAGGGGCAGGGAATGCCTTGTGAGGCATCCCCACACACCACTAGCAGTGGCTAGAGGCCACGGCTGGTTGATGTTGCCATCGGCACTATATTTGCCGGTCGGCACTCTTTGTGCCAGTCGGCAGTCAATTTTGTCAAAATGACAATTTTGCCCTGCCGACTACTGTGCAGTTGCTTTTTGAGATATTTTAAAGCAGCTGTATAGCATTTGTTTCCCCTCCATACACGTGTATGGAGGGATGAGCTTCTTGGTGGCTTAACTTGAAATTTGGTTGCCTATAAGAGAACCTTCCTCCTCTTGGCTCAAGGGTTAGAGGAGTTAGACATTTAGAGAGAAAAGAACTCAGAGAAGCTCTGGTTTTAGGTTTGAGTTCTATATCTATCCTATCTCTCTTTTGCTCTCTTGTTTTGTACACTAGGTGTTTTAGTCCATACTATTGCACACAAGCACCTAGTGCTTCACCTTCCTTGGGCTATTGAGGTTCTAAGGCCTATTCTTGCTGTTTTTGACCGGATTGAAGCATAAGGAGGCAACAAAACCACCATTGTTGAAGAAAGGCTTCAAGGGTAAGAAACTAGTCTTTTATTCCCCATTCTTGCACTCCATTTTTACCTATCTTTGAACTGTTTTTGTACTTGGTGTTTAATACAAAAAAGTTCTGTTTTTTAGTCCTCTTGATAGTTTATTAAGAGTGTTTTGTGGTTTGGAAGGGTTTGACCACCCTTAGGCCTTGTAAGGCCCTTGTTTTTGTGCCTATTTTGGTGAGATCCGGGATTTTGGTGTTTGGGTCTCTTCACCACTGAAATCTTGAGGGATTTCAGTGGTGAAGATGATGCCTTGAGTCCAAGAAGGAGAGGGTCACCCCTCTCCTTGTTGTCCTTGAAAAGGACCTATTTTGCCTCTTGAGGGAGCCTCATGTTTGAATGCTTGTTGATCATGTCTAGGCTGTTTTCCATGCTTATTATGCCATGTTTTAACTTGGTTTTAAGTTGGTTTTGGTACTCCATGTATGCTTAGCATAGTTGCCTTGTAATGCTTAATATTGCCTTAACATGCCTTAGGTTATTAGCCATAATTTGAGCATGCTTTAAGCCTAGTCTTGTGAAGCTTGTATGCTTATTTTGCCATGAATGAGGTCTGTCCATAGTTATTTTGGTCGACCCTAGCTGCATTGTATAGCCTCTTTGCATTTTAGGCTTGCTAGCCTTGAGCATGAATGTGTAGCATGCCTTGTTTGCATCATTTCAATGGTTTGAGACCATTTGCCATGTTATCTCAGTCCATTTAACATGCTCACATGTTTGCATTGCATGCCTCTTTGATGTTTCAAGAGCTCATGTTGTATGTTCCTTGAAAGTGCATGTGTGTATGCCTTTTAATTTAAACCATATAGATGCCATCTAAGTGGTCTTTTGGACTTGGTTTTATGTGTTAAAACTCTGTTTTTTGTTCGCCTAACGCATGCCATGTATGGTTGTGTTAAGTGTAGTCCATTACCTCTTTGGTGAGCCTTGAGTGCTTGGGCCTTTGCATGCTTTACTTGGTTTATTTAGTTGGTTTGGAACCTTCTATAACATGATTTTCAAAGTTTATGATACATGCTAAGTGTCCATGAGATCCCCTTTCAAGTATGCTTGAGGGTTGCTTACTTAGTGCCTAAGTGTTAAGTCTTAACATACGCATGTGTGTGTGTGTTGGCCTTCATTTTTGGGCATTATCGGCCACTGATTTTAGGTCTATTTAGAGTTGCCTAGATCACGTCTAAAACCATCATTTGCTTGGTTTGCTTTGCCTCATGTTTGCTTGCATCCTTACATTACATTGTCCATGTTGCATGCTAGCTAACATGTTTAGATCGCATTACATCAATGCACATGCTTGGCCTCTTGAGATGAGCATGATAGAGGTTTGGCGCCCTTTTATGTTTGTTTGGTTGTATGCATTTGAGATAAAAGTTGCATACTTGGTTCCGTGGGCCATCATGCATGGAAATGCGTGATTGGTGGCCCGGGAATCGAGGCACATGCCCCTTTGAGTCACAAATATGATAAGGGGCATGATTGGTGCATACATTGTTGGAATTACATTGCCATGCAAGTTTTTGCCCTCTGCTGCTGTGAGTTGCAGGTTCTGCAGACATTCAGTGCCGGCCGGCAGTATTTAGTGCCGACCGGCAGTCTATTCATGGCCGATGGATGTATTTTGTGCGGTGGCACATACTTCAGCCGGTGGTGTTTCCCTTCAGCCGGTGGTATCCCCAGTGCCTTGAGAGGTAGTTCTGAGACTTTGGCAGTTTTCAGAGGACAAAGCAGGGAAAACAGAGGCAAGCTAGGCATGGCAGTGCAATTCCAAGCGGAATCCGAGTGCGCGTGCATTGAGCCCTCGCCCGAGGCGGTTTACTGTTTAATTAGATTAATTAATTTATTTGATTAATTTTGGACTGTAATATTTTAATTAGCTTGCGTAGTTAATTAATCTGTATATTCTTTTGGTCCTCCGAGCGAGGGCATAATTGTAATAAGTGTGGGTGAGTGGTTTGTATGTCTTCCAACCCCACTTCTCTTCTTCCTTTTATTTACCTGCTTATGATGGTAGATTAGGGCACGTCTATTTTAGCATACCTTATGCAATGCATGCGTGCATCCATGCATTTGTCTAAACATGCACCGGCTCGGTACATCATACAAACTGCATCGTACTTTCAATTCCAAATTGAATACGTGATAGTTGTAGCATTTCATGTGCCATTTTAGGGTTAGCCGAGCCTACTCTAAATTGCATCATTGCCTGTGTTGCATTAACACTTACATGACTAGGGACATGCATGTCTGCTAACTAGTTTCTTGTTTTGGCACGGAGTACGATGTAAGTATTTATGCTTTAGCATCTCACATGCGTGTGAATGTTAACATGACAGTATGCTTACCATGCGGCTAAGTGCTTATGTGAGATAAACTGTTTGAATGCCTGTGGGTGGAGGTTGGATTGTTTGAGTTGGAAAACTCGTTGAAATCCGTGTTTTAGCCTACTTGCGAGTAGCAAACCGAAATGCTTTTCAAAACAACGGATATACAATGCTTGTTTCCAATTAGGCAATCTAGTCTATACTTGTTTGCTGTGCGCATAACA
>JAPPVO010000438.1:0-11082 GCA_030407325.1 Camellia japonica | reverse complement strand
TTTTGGGTCTTCATAGCTCAAGAAAGTGCAAGAAAGTGCATCCCCGATGCTCAACCGGCCTCCGTTTTGACCTCGGACCGTGTCTTCTGCGTGGCACTGAGATTCAAGCAAGAATTGTATCCTTTTCGTATCCTTTTGTCTTTTACAAGATTCAAAAGTTGCCCCGTGTGCGTTGCATGCATCCATCCTTTTGTCTGTTGCGTCGCAACACGCCATCTTACACGTCCCTTGTGACTTGCATCATTTTCCATTCAAATGAGGTACGTGTGCCTCATTTTGCATTCCATTGCATCTCAAGGTACGCGTGCCTCGTCTTGCATATTTTTCATTTGCATTTCATCTTGATCCACGTGCGGTGTACTACCTCGCGTGCTTCATTTGCATTTCATCTTGATCCACGTGCGGTGTACTACCTCACGTGCTTCATTCGCATTTCATCTTGATCCACGTGCGGTGTACTACCTCGCGTGCTTCATTTGCATTTTATCTTGATCCACGTGCGGTGTACTACCTCACGTGCTTCATTCGCATTTCATCTTGATCCACGTGCGGTGTACTACCTCGCGTGCTTCATTTGCATTTTATCTTGGTCCACGTGCAGTGTACTACCTCACGTGCATCATTTTGCATTCCAGTGAGGTACGCGTGCCCCACTTTGCATTCCATTTTGCATCTTGCATACGCCTTACATACCGGTCCGGCGGGACCTTAAACACGCACGGTCTAGGAGACCTTAAATCCTCGGGAGGTGTAAGACCTTCAGTGCATTAAAGTGCACACCTCATTGCATTTGGCATACATCGCATCGCGCCGAGTGCGCACCCCATTTGCACTTCATTTTCCATCCTTATGAGGCACGCGTGTCTCATCCGCCCTATCATGCATCGTGCATTACCTCTTTACCGGTCCGGCGGGACCCTAAACACGCCCGGTCTAGGAGATCTTAAATCCTTGGAGGGTGCGAAACCCTCGTCTGATGAGGTACACGTGGCCCATCTTGCATTTCATTACATCTCGAGGCATGTAGGCCTCGTTTTGCACTTCATTTTCCATCCAATGAGGTATGCGTGCCTCATGTTTCATTTTATCCTCACTTGCATTGTTTTGCATCCCGTGTGGCACGTGTGTCACATTATGCAAATTGCCCCAACGAGGGTCCGGCGGGACCGAAAACACGCACGGTCTGGCGAGACCTTAAACCCGCTCATTTGCATTGTTATGCATCTCAAAAGCCGTGCGTTGGCACGCATTTCAAACATCATGCATCATGTGCATCTCAATGCATACGCTGTGCATCCCGGTCTAGGAGACCTTAAATCCTCTGAAGGTGCAATTCCTTCGGTGTTTGTCGTGCCCGAACGACTTTCGGTGGTCTGGTAAAGCCATCAGCCTGTGTTTGCGGTGAGTTCCTAGAAGACCAACTGGGACGGTGGAAACTAGAGTTTGAACGGCTTATGCCTAGAACGCAAAGGTTCGGGATCTCCGAGACTAAAGTCTGGTTTAAATACCCAGGGGGTGTACCCTCGGCTTGAAATCTGTATGGAAGCCCCATAGGTTGAGGCGGCGTGTTTACGCCTCGATTCTGGATACTGAACCAACCTAGTATATCGCCCTGTTGGTAGGATAGGGAAAGCTGCAATCATAGTCATTGCATCATTACTGTATATGTCATGCATTTTCAAAAAATCCAAAAACAAAAACAAAAAAAACACACGCATTATCATGCATCATTTGTAATTACCGCATATGTCATGCATTTCAAAAACCAAAAAAAAAAACAAAAAAAAGAGCATGCATTTGTCATGCATATCATCATTGTAGTATAGTGCATATGTCATGCATTTTCTGTAAATATCCATCCCATTGCATGCATCCACTGCATCATCTTCCATCCATGGCTTGTGCCTTTCCAGGTTGAGCTTGGTCTGGTATGTGCTCATACTTTTCACGTCTATACACTCATAGTTCTGTGTGCGCTCGCGCCTTGAGGGCTTCGACACCTTTTCTATGTTAGACATGGTTTGTATGTGTACATGCCCTTCCTAGGCGAGATTTGGTTTGGCCCGCGTGCCATATCCATTGTATCAATATCCATCCCATTGCATGCATCCACTGCATCATCTTCCATCCATGGCTTGCGCCTTTCCAGGTTGAGCTTGGTCTGGTATGTGCTCATACTTTTCACGTCTATACACTCATAGTTCTGTGTGCGCTCGCGCCTTGAGGGCTTCGACACCTTTTCTATGTTAGACATGGTTTGTATGTGTACATGCCCTTCCTAGGCGAGATTTGGTTTGGCCCGCGTGCCATATCCATTGTATCAATATCCATCCCATTGCATGCATCCACTGCATCATCTTCCATCCATGGCTTGCGCCTTTCCAGGTTGAGCTTGGTCTGGTATGTGCTCATACTTTTCACGTCTATACACTCATAGTTCTGTGTGCGCTCGCGCCTTGAGGGCTTCGACACCTTTTCTATGTTAGACATGGCTTGTACGTGTGCATGCCCTTCCTAGGCAAGACTCGGTTTGGCCCGCGTGCCATATCCATTGTATCCATTTCCATTGCATGGTAGTGTAATTGTTGCATCCTGCATTAGGATCATTATTCCCTCATCAGCGGGTCGTTTCCCCACTTATGTCAATCCACCCAATACTTGTTATTATGTCTGTCTACATTACTCATAGTTCTGTGTGCGCTCGCGCCTTGAGGGCTTCGACACCTTTTCTATGGTAGACAGACTTGTTACCTCCATCAATCTATTTGACATTCGCGTGGATTCGAACCGCTCATGATTGAATCATGATTCAATTGCCCTGCACGTAGTTTGCATATAGTTTCAATCGCATTGCATTATTAGTTGCATTATTCATACATAGCTTTGTATATATTGCATATCATTTAGCATTCGCATTGCATATGTCATGCATGTTGCTAACAAATTGTACCTGTTAAGTTTGCTTTCTTTTCAGGCACGATATTGTATGTACGGTTCATTTACCGCTGGTGGAACCAGGCGAGCCGCACAGGTATTGTATCTCCCGAGTGAGACGTTTTGAGAATTGCATAATTCTCTTACATCCTTTCTGCATTGTAGTGTAGACTGTTGCATGCTAGCTTATAACTGTCGCATGTATTGCTTCATTACAGCTTTCTTTGCATGATCATAAGTTATGCTCGGCTTCTTGCATTTTCAGTTGCATTTTGCCCTCGCCTACGGGCGCATATCTTATCTTTGGCATGTGTGCCTCCTGCATGAACTACGCTGGTTTGATTCCCTAAGGGATACGTAGGCAGCTTGCGAGTTCAACCATTTGCGCTTTGTATGTCTGTCCAAGTCTTCGGCCTTGTCAAAAATGGGTCGTCTCTGGGCTTTGACATTCACTCCTGTCATTCTTATGACTTTCGAGTTCTGTCAAAGAGGGGCAACTGTAGACACCCCATTTTTGACCGTCCTCAAGACTTGGACGTCACCGTTGGAACACTCGGTGATTATCCATGTTTGTGTTCGTTTGGAGTTCCCAGAGTTCTCGGCTACGCGCGCCGTGCCTCAGGACCTCCGGACTCGACCGTTTGTGTTTGGTTTTGCACCAAACACTTGTGTTTTGCCTTGGGAGGGCAGGGAATGCTTTGTGAGGCATCCCTAAACACCACCGGGGGGCTAGAGGCCACCGGCTGGCTAGAGTTGCCACCGGCACTATATTGTGCCGGTCGGCATTATTTTGTGCCGGTCGGCACTCAATTTTGTCAAATTGACATTTTCTGCCGGCCGACCACTGTGCAGCTGCTTTCTGAGATATTTTAGACAGCTGTTATCTTGTTTCCCCTCCATACACGTGTATGGAGGGATGAGCTTGCTTAGGGACTAAGCTTGTAAGCTTTTTGCCTATAAGAGGGAAGGCTCTTCCTTTGCTCAAGGGTTACAAAAATCTGAGAGCTTTAGACATTGTTAGAGAGTTAGAGCTCTGGTTCTTTTAGGTTAGAATAGATATACACTCTATCTCTCTCTTTCTCTTTGAAATCTAGGTGTTTTGTGCCTTACTATTGCACTAAAACACCTAGTGTTCCACCTTCCTTTTGGTTCTGAGGTTCCAGAGGTTTGTTCTTACTGTTCTTGACTGGTTTTGAGCTCAAGGACCCATCCACTCCAACCTTTGTGAAGGTGGTCTTCAAAGGTAATAAAACTACCCATTTTTCCCCATTTTTGCACTCCATTTTCACTTGCTTTAAAACAGTTTTTGTGCCTGGTCTATAACACAAAAAAGTTCTGTTTTTTAAGCCTCTTCATTATATATTAAGGGTGTTTTGTGGTTTGAGCAAATTTGACCACCCTTAGGCCTTGAAAAGGGCTCATTTTTGTGCTATTTTGGTGAGATCCGGGACTTGTGTGCTTGGACCTCTCCACCACTGAAATCTTGAGGGATTTCAATGGTGGAGATGGTGCCTTAAAGTCCTAGAAAGGGGAGGGCCACCCCCTCTCCTTGATGTCCTTGAAAAGGGCAAATTTTGCTTCCTTTTGTAGCTTCATGCTTGAGTGTGTGTTGAGTATGCCTTGGTTGTTTTCCATGTTATATTGCCATGATATATAACATGATTTCAAGTTGGTTTTGGTCTCCTATGCATGCGTAGCATAGTTGCCTTGTAATGCCTCTTTATGCCTTAACATGCCTAGGTTGTATGCCTTAGCTTCTGAGCATGTTTTAAGCTTGCATTTGTGAAGATTGTATGCTTATTTTGCTATGATTTAGCTCTGTCCATGCTTGTTTTGGTCAATCTCATCATGCATTACATAGCTCCTTTGCATTTGGCTTGTTGGCCTTAAGAGTATGAATGTGTAGCATGCTTTGCTTGCATTGTTTTTGATGGTTTGAACCATTTCATGCTATTTCAGTCCCCTAGAGTGCTTGTATGTTTACATTGCATGCCTCTTTGCGACCTTTTTAAGCTAATGTTAAATGCTCCATGTTTTGGTCATGTTGTATGCCTTTGTGCTTGAGCCCCTTAGATGCCATCTAGATGCTCCTTAGGCTTTGTTTAGGTCTGCTTGTGACCTGTTTTGAGTCCCTTTAGCTTTGTGAGGCTTGGTAGACTTGGCCTTAGTTTAAGCCTTAATGGCTTGTTTCAAGACTTGGTCCATTTGTTGCATGCTTTGACTTGTCTTGTTGCATGATTTGGCATCATATGTTGCATGATTTTCAGAGCTTTTAATGCATGCTAATAGTCCATGTTTAACTCACTTCAAGTGTGCTTGAATGTTGTTGTTATGCTTAAGTGTTGGTACCTTAACATGTGTATGTGCGCATGTGTGTTTGGCCCTCATAATTTAGCATTATGGCCACTGATTTTGGGCCTACTAGAGTTGCCTAATTCATGTTTAAGTCCACCCCCCCATTGGTTTGCATGCTTGCTTGTGTGCCTTGCATAAATGCATCACATTGTTCATTTTGCATGATAGATAACATGCTTAGGGTTGCATCACATTTGCATGCATGTTAAGCCTCTTGAAATGAAGTATGATAGAGGTTTGAGTACCCTTGTTTGCTTGTTTGCATTGCATGCATTTGAAATCAAAGTTGCATTCTTGGTTCTTAGGGCCATCATGCATGGAAATGCGCGATGGTGGTCCGAGAATCGAGGCACATGCCCCTTCGAGTCAATAACATGATAGGGAGTGTGTTTGGTGCATACATGCCTTGAATTGCATTGCCATGCAAGTTTTGCCCTCTGCTGCTGTGAGTTGCAGGTTCTGCAGGTGTTAAGTGCCGACCGGCACATTTTAGTGCCGACCGGCAGTGAATTGGCAGCCGATAGCTTCAATCAGTGCCGGTGGCCACATCCTTCAGCCGGTGTGTGTGTTCTACCCCAGCCGGTGGTACTCCCCAGTGCCCTGAGAGGCACTCCAGGGACTTTGGTATTTTCTAAGGAGATAGCAGGGAAAACAGAGGCACACTTGCATGACAGTGCGATTCCGAGCCAATTCCGACGCGCGCGCTGCATTTGGGCCTCCTCCCGAGGCACTTACTGTTTTAATTAGATTAATTATTTGTCTAATTAATTTAGTGATTTGTAATAATTAATTAGCTAGAATAGTTAATTATTTGTTCATTTCTGTATTATTATTTTGGTCCCTCCGAGTGAGGGCAAAGTTGTAATAAGTGTGTGTGAGTGTGGTGTATGTCTTCCAATCCCCATTTCTTTCTATCCCTTTTATTTACCTGCTTACAATGGTAGATTAGGCATGTTCATTCGCATACCTTATGCAATGCATGTGTGCATTCATGCATTTGTTTACATGCACAGGCTCGGTACATCATACAAACTGCATCGTACTTTCAATTCCAAATTGAATACGTGATAGTTTTAGCATTTCACATGCCATGTCTAGGATAGCCGAGCCTGCCTAGATTACATCTTTGCATGTGTTGCATTAGACATTTCAGTATGCTTAGGTCCATGCATGGATTTCTAAATAAGCTTCTGTTTTGGCACGGAGTACGATGTAAGTATTTTACGCTTTGGCATATCGCATGCGTGTGGATGTTGCCATGACAGTATGCTTGCCATGCGGCTAATTGCTTACATGATAAACTGTTTGAATGCCTGTGGGTGGAGGTTGGATTGCGTGAGTTGGAACAACTCATTGAAATCCGTATTTTAGCCTACTTGCGAGTAGCAAAAACCAACACGTTTTTCGAGACAAAACGGATATGCAATGTTATTCCGAATTAGGCAATCTAGTCTATACTTTTGTGTTGTGCGCATCACATAGTAATTCTAGGTTAATAATCGGAATAAGACGCATAAAGTTTTCAAAATTGGATATCACGGTTAGTAGAGGCCGGTCTTCGGACCGGGCGAAAGGGGGTGCTCATAGCTGACCTTCCCCGATCGTACCCAAGCTCCCGAGCCAAGTCACTTTGGTGATGACGGACACGTGGCCTTCGGCACCGAGTCAGGGTTTCCTAAATTCCCCATTTTAAAAATATTTAGGTGGCGACTCTGTAATCTGGCAAAGCAGTCCATGTTTGGCACTACTTTTTCAAAAATCTGTTTTTCTCAAACGATTTGCCAGAGTTGGACTCTTTGGTTCAGATTTAGAACCGCGACACAAAGTCGAGAGTCCGAACTGTAGCCGAGGTCCCCCGCGGACGTGCTACAAACCCCAACTGAAACCCTAACAAAATGCGACAAATTAGAAACCCTAGATGCAAGAGTGAGACTCGAAAACAGGAGGAAATAACCAAAAGCAACAAGAATAAAACCTAGATTAAAACAGAGCATATTCACATTCACATATCAAACGAAGAAGAAAAAAAATAAAGAAAAAAAACTTACCAACGACGGAGAATGCACAAGACGGAACGGAAAAGCCCCAAAACCAAGAGAGAAACCTCAGACGAGGCCAGCAATCGAGAGCACAAAAACCCTAGGGGAGAGAAAGAGAGAGAAAACACGAAGAGGGGGGAAAAATATGAATTGATAAGACACAGTTTGAGAATTTGAACCTCGACAGGTCGCTCGAGCGAAGACTTTCTCGCTCGAGTAAGGGCAATAATGTGCAAGGGTTCGCTCGAGCCAAGAATGGGTCGCTCGAGCCAAAAACACACGCTCTCAGGTCTAACATAGTAGCAGAAGCACGCTCGAGCGAGAAACTCTCGCTCGACCAAGAAGAAAAAAAAACACACACACAAAAAAAACTTTTTTCTTTTTTTTTTTTTTTTTGTTTTTTGCAAACAACACTATACTAAAAAAACATGAAGTGAGACCTGGAACACAAGTAGATGATCACATTTAGCCAAAATTGATACTAAGATGAAATAATCCGTACATCATGAACCCTGTAAACTTGCAATTTTGAAAAAAAATGACACTTGAAATCATGAGCAAAGCAGATAAAATATAATAAGTGATCATAAGCTTCATGAGAATGTACAGCTCAAAATCCAACATGAGATCTCACAAAATAAAGTGTGTGTGTGCAGTCCATGAGAGTCCACTGAGCTAGAGTTAATCCTCGTAGTGATCGGATGGCTGGACCTCCGACAAGAGTAACTGAACATCACAGAGAAAAGTCAAACCACTAGGAATCACGGGGTATTTGTTGAGTAAAAGCGGAGGACCCCCTCAATCAATGAGTCCATTTTTTTATATTTTTTCTTTTCTTTTCTTGTGGACACTCACTGGTGGCATTCACGCTTAAGAGTATGGAAACCAAACCAGAGAAGATGAAATAAAAAGGATGGCCTGGTTGATGCCTCTGAGGTAGCCTTTTCCTAATGCCCAGACTTCAAGGAACTGAGGAGAAACCGTGGAAGTGAAAATGATGGTAGATGGTTAAGAGACTCAATATCACCCATGATATATTAGTATCGGTCAATTCCATGTAAAAGTACAAGAAACACTGTTAGTGGCCATAGAGAACTTTGATCACTTGTGCAGAAACCCCTGCAACAATTTATCTCAAGGATGTGTACAAATGAGATCACGAGGTTAATGAGCATGGGCATTCAAAATGAGCTATGAACAAAGAACAATGAGATCTTGTAAGCAGCATGAGTAGTGTACATAGAAAGTTGGATGCAAGAAAAACAGATATCAATGACAATGAGATTATAGCATCCAAGCAACATAAAGCTAACACTCACACCTACTCAAGGAACAAGTAACACTTTAGTGATCGAGCATGCACCCAAGTCTTTCTAAGGAACTCAAACCGAAGAAGATCAAGGGGTTTTGTAAAATATCAGCTTTTTGATGCTCAGTGGGAACATGTTCAAGAACAACAAGGCCCTCTTCCACTAACTCTCGAATAAAATGATGACAAATGTCAATGTGTTTGGTGCGAGAGTGTTGGCAGATTTTTTGAAATGTTTATGGCACTTGTGTTATCACAGAAAAGTGTGAGAGTGTTCTGTTCTATCCCATAATCATGAAGCATTTGCTTCATCCATAGCATTTGTGCACAACAACTCCCTGCAGCTATGTACTCAGCCTCAGCAGTCGAGAGAGAAATGGCATTTTGCTTTTTACCATGAGGAAACCAGATTATTTCCAAGGTAAAAACAACCCCCGGATGTACTCTTCCGATCATCAGCACACCCTGCCCAGTCGATATCAGAAAAACTAGTAATTTCAGCTATAGTATTAGTAGAAAACCAAACCCCATACCCTAATGTCCCCATTAACATATTTGATGATGCGTTTGACCGCAAGAAGATGAGACTTTTTAGGACTGGCTTGGTAACGGGCACAAACACCTACACTGAAGGCAATATCAAGACGACTGGCTATCAGGTAAAGAAGACTCCCTATCATACTCCTATAAAGGTAGGATCAACATCAATACTAGAGGAATCTTTGGAAAGGTGAAGACTGGTGCTCATGAAGTGCGTGCAATGTTTGGCAGACTCAAGACCAAACTTTAACACAGATTTTTGGCATACTTAGACTGAGAAACAAACATACCTGAAGGAGACTGTTTAATTTGAAGACCCAAAAAATAAGACAACTCTCCCATCATGCTCATTTCAAACTCATGTGTCATGCAATCCGAAAATATTTCACAAGATGATCAGCAGTGGATCCAACACAATATCATCAACATAAATCTGAGCAACAAGAATATGAGATTTAGTATGTTCACAAATAGAGTCTTATCACACTACCCCTTTGAAATCATTATCAAGAAGAAAGGTAGTAAGTCTATCATACCAAGCCCGAGGGGCTTGTTTCAACCCATACAAAGCCTTGTCCAACTTGTAGACATGGTTGGACATTTAGGGTCCTCAAACCCTTTTGGTTGCTCAACATATGCCTCTTCTTTCAAGTACCCATTCAGAAAAGCACTTTTCACATCCATTTGAAACAATTTGAAACCAAGAAAACATGCAACACCAAGTAAAATACGAATAGATTCGAGGCGTACAACTGGGGCAAACGTCTCATCATAGTCAACACCTTCTACTTGAGTGTATCCTTGAGCAACCAACCTAGCTTTATTCCTAACCACAGTACCATTCTCATCAGATTTATTTTTAAAGATCCACTTGGTACCTATCACATTCATGTCTCTAGGTCTGGGAACTAGAGTCTAAACATTGTTACGTTCAAATTGACCTAATTCTTCATGCATAGCATTGACCCAACTATCATCTAGCAAGGCCTCTTTAAAATTCTTAGGTTCAATTAATGAAACATAACACATATGTGATATCTCATCCCGAATCTGTCTTCGGGTTTTCATTCGATCCGATACACTTCCAATCACCTGTTGAGCTGGATGATGCAGTTTCACCCTTGCTGATGGTTTGAACTCAGAACTTACGGTGATAGAAGCATCAGGAGTGATTCTCTTTGTGCACTCTTTGGACTTTGCTTACTTGTGAGGATGGTGCTGTCACAACTTCTTGTGGCTTGGACCTCAGCTTCTCTTTGACTTTGTGGTTCAGTATCCAGATTGGAGACTCACCATTGTCATCCTCATTTGTTGCTGGAGTAGGTGAACCTGTGTCATCTATAAACCACATTGATTGATTCCATTAGAAGAAGTTCGCCAGGTTATAGACTCGAAAAGCCCTATTAGTGGTGGAATACCCTAGAAAAATACATTCATCACTTCGGAGTCAAATTTGCCCAAAGGCTCTCTATCTTTGAAAATGTAACACTTACTCTCAAAAGTTTTGAAGTATTTTACATTAGGTTTCAAACCCTTCCACAATTCATATGGAGTTTGTAAAGTGTCGGGCCTTAAATACACACGAGTTATGACTAAACAGCAGTATTTAGGGCTTTGGCCAAAACTTTGGAGGAAGTTTCTTACTAAGGAGCATGACCCTAGCCATTTCTTGAACAACTCTGTTCTTCCTCTCAACCACTCCAATTTGTTGTGGAGTAATAGGTGCAAAAAATTCATGCTTAATTCCATGTATATCACAAAAATCCGAAAAAACTGTTTCAGATTCACGACCATGATCAGTTCGGATTCTTATGAATACGCCCAATGGAAACACCCTATTCATTTTGGATTTTAAGGACTAAGGCCTGGAAAGCATCAAACGTATCAGATTTTTCCCTTGAAAAA
>JAPPVO010000437.1:0-37483 GCA_030407325.1 Camellia japonica | reverse complement strand
TAGTATAGAGCTCCCACATATAGGCATTCTCAGCGGTCGCATGGTTTATTGGCTAGTATGAGATTGTTAAATATTTGGAGAGATTGAGGTAGAGATGTGGCAGTGTCGTGGCAATTCATGTGCGAGTGAAAGATATTGGAAATTGGGCCGGGTATTGGACCTGGATTTGGGCGCCCATGTGGCATGACCCTTGACCCATATCAAATCATCTAAATAATTTGAATTTGAATTTAAATTATTTTCTATCTGGATAACCCACTATCTATTATCTATATCTATCATATCTTATCAAGAGATATGGATAGATAGATAGAATCAGCCTATATATCAGATACATTATATATGGGATGTGAGATGATTAGAATCATGAATGATTTGTTTTTCCCATACTCTCTCTAACTCTCTCCTATCTGTAAAACGATCAAGCCTTTGCACTGTGCGGGGTGTTCATAATTCGTGGTTGTCAAACACGTGATGTACTTACAAGGTTCTTCGTTTCAGATTCTTTTACACAAGATATGATTTGAATCATTTTACCCGCTGCGTTATCCATATCTCACAGTAACCAAACTCACCACTCTTATTACCTTACTACTATTACTATTAGGAATCATTTTAATTCTGCCCCTGCTCATCATCTCTACTATGTTGTCCCTTCACTTCACTTCTATTCTCTTCTTAAATATATATATATATATATATAATGAAAATTTGAATTTGTTTTTGTTTTTGTTTAATCCTTCCTAGCTCGCTAGGTAACTGTAATAAGAAAGAAAGATTCTACTCAAAGGTGCGAGTTGTTCTAAGGCAGAGGAGCTACAGGGATTGCTCTGCCTAATTAGAGGTGGAGAAGGCTTCTTAATTAGTACCAAATCAACCCCCATCATCACCTCTATATTTATACATGAAGAAACTCGCTGGCAGCTAGGGAGGGACAAAATCACATCCATTCATTTCCTAAACATTCTCCAGCTCGCTCATCCTTCTCTGTCTCCTTCCAATTCGCTCTTCCTTTCATCTCTCTTTGTCCGAATCCTCTCTCTCTCTCTCTCTCTCTCTCTCTCTCTCTCATTCTCATCTAAGCTATACAAAAATTAAAAAAATATGACTTTTAATTATTAAAAAATGGATTTTAAAGTCTCAAATAATGTACTATATATCACTTCAAATTAGGTGTCTTCAAATATGTAATCATTACGTACAAGGATGAAATTCATCTATTATTTGTGGTATTTTCAAAATTCCTTTTTGTTTGTGCAGATTTGGCCCCCTTCTGAGTGCTAGTGTTATTTTATTCGTTAAAAAAAAAAAGAAAAAAGTGTTGCATATTTATCTAGCAGAAGCCGAACAATGGATTATGGGCAAGCCACCAATTGATAAATTATGAGAGTCAAATGACTCCTAGACATTCCTATTTATTTTTAGCAACTGTAAAAATCATCATTCTTATTTCATCGAAAACAAAATAGAATACCGTTAGTGATCACATATCATGTCATGCTTTGAAAAATTACCACGCTTAACACATGATTTCTTTGATTTACTCAACTATGAGCCCAACATTCGGTATCTTCTTCCAGTCTTATCACACAATCTCGCTTAAGCTGCTTCTGATGGTGAATATGAACTTGGAGTGCTGCGAACCGCATGATGCCTTCCAGAGTTAGTGCTAGCTCGATGAAAATTAGCTGGGTCTCGTTTAACATCCTGGCATCCCACAAAACACAATTAGATTACAAGAAAAACTCAGCTGTTCTTCAACAACAACAACAACAAAAAAGAAAAAAAAAAGAAAAAAAAAAGGAGGATATCATTCGTGTTTATACAATCTAATACTACCTAAATGGCAAGCGAATGTGTTGTTTATTTTTTGTCCGAGGGAGATTTGCTAATCTTGATGAAAGCTATATTCATAAACTTTTTCTTACCAGAAGATTGACATTGGCCGTACGTCTCTTATATATATACTTTGCAGGTCATGGACTTATTGGGCTTGTACATGTGAATGACTCAGGGTACTCTATTCACTTAAAAAAAAAAAAAAAAGACTCAGGGTACTCTAGTGGAGTTGGACGTCTAATGACTAACATGCGTAAAGAAATTTTCACTCTACTGGGATCAGGATTTATGTGAGTTTCATAAATAGGAGACTCGTGGATATTTCAGCATGCGAGATAAAGAGGGCTCGTTTGTAGAGCTGTGAGGCAGAGGGCCCCCCTCCCCCCCCCAAAAAAAAAAGAAAAAAAAAAGAGGAAAAAGTGAAACAATAAGGATAATAAAAGAAAAAAATAAAAAGGATTAGGGAAATGGTATAGCTTTAGGGATTGGGACATCAGCAGCAAGCAAGGAAGCAGAGATGGATCCAAGGCTCAATTATCTTTGAGCTGCAAAATGAATTGTTTCGGGGCTCAGTATTGGTATCGAATACGGGCGTTATTGTGTATACTCTTGCAGAAACATGTGTGCACGTCGGCATTTTGTTTGTCCTCTCCTTTCTATATAAGGATACAGAAAGAAGAAAATAAAAAGGAGAAATAAGGGATTAAGTTGATCTTTGAGTAAAAAGGGAAGACAGTGCAAACATGGTGTACAAGTTCCAACCCCTCACATGTGTGTAGATGCGAACAAATGTGGTTTCAGTGATCGTAGCAGTGTTTAGTTCTAAATGCCACTGCCACACAATTTTAGATGAGATTTCTACTCAAAAAAATTTGTTTACATAAGGTTTTCGCTTTTAATATAATTAATTGGATGACAAAATCAAATGAACCAAATTATCAACAATATATTGAGAAATAATAAAGAAATTAACGAAAAATTTCCTGGAAATAAAAAATTATAAAATATTCAAGGATAAATTTTAGGAAAATTTACCCATAAGTCCTAGTTTCTGAAAAGTTGAACCATTTAGTCCTAAAAGTTTTCTTATGCTCCATTTAGTCCCATTTGCACATCAATCTAATGTTCGAAATATTAATCTGATGTTTGAAATCTAATGTTCGAAACATTAATCTGATGTTTGAAACATTGTAATAGGACCTTTCAGTCTATAAGAAAATTTTAGGACTAAACAGTGTATAAGTTATCAATTTGGGATTTATTGGTGCATCTCCCTAAATTTTACAAACATCCTTATGCTTTTTGACAATTATAGAAACCTCTTGATTTCAAAAACTATATTCCAATTTATAATATGCAAAGATGTCCCTTCACTCATCAATCCATCGATGTAAGTTCCTAGAAAATTCAAAATACCTATCTAGCCCTTTTATAATCAAATGTAATAAAAATAAGTTCAAAAATATTTTGCTGCTTGTAATAAAGCCATAGCACATAACACATTATTCAATGAAGTGCAAGTCCAACCACACCAAATCAAACAACCAAATGCTGGAATCTATTTGTTCTGGAATTGTAATTTTATACAAGGGAAAAAGAGTACAAGTATATTATCTGTCAATTGTAGTTAACTGAAAATTCTAACACAAGGGATCAAAGGAATTTCTACAATAACTGGACAAATTCTTATAATTGTCTACACCTCATGGGAGGTTAGTATAATCTAGCCAATATTCAAATACGTGGAAACAACTTTACTAACCGACAAAACTATAGAATATAAAAACTGAAATATATAATATGACCTAATGGCCGATATATAAAAAAATATTGAATTAACAAAATATTCAAATAATGAAAACCATTGTTTAATAATGGAAATCTTGTTCCTCACTGTGAAAGATTTCGAAAATATCTAGTGACATGAGAGAATCCATGGAGACTATGAACCCATATAAAGAGATCCTAAGTATCTGTAGCTTTATGCAATGGTGAAAGTGTAACATTGCCTTAGCTTATATATAGATTTCGAAAATGGACTACATAGATGTATGTTTATATTTATTTCTGCTACAATATAGATGAATTCAAAAGCCCTTTATTCATTAATTCATTTTATTTTTATTGTTTAAATAAAGGCATTCAAACAATGGAATCAATAATCGTAGTCACTTCCAAAGAAGAAGAAGGCCTAGTGCCAAAAAATTATCCCAAGCACGTGATGGCCTAGAATGTCCCTTTTTTGTGGGAAATATGATTAGTATACTCTTCAGCAGGAATGCCATTTCCAATTATGAGGAGGACAAGCCTAATTTTAAACCGGATGACTGTAAATGGGAGATCAAAGAAGGAGATTCAAATAAACATGCATACATGAATATGTAAATATATACGAGGAGTGAAGCACACATACCATATGCTTGAGGGCCATATCCAATGAACTCTTGGACATCATCGTCCTTCCAAAGCCAGAGCTCTCATTGATCGAACCATGAAATTTTAGCTTTGTTTCTCTTTCTTCTGCGCTTGACTTTCTAGCATTCATGAACTTGTCCACCATCCGACTGCCCAAAATTTGCGTTCCATTTCCTGCCAGTTGTATTCTCCCTTTTTGTGAGATTGTAGTAGCAGTCTCCGTAATAGTAGTAGTAGTAGCAGTAGCAGTAGCAGTAGCAGTAGCAGTAGTAATAGCACCAGTAGTACTAGTATTCTCTGGCTTTGGTTCCACCTTGCGACCCCTAGTCACACTTGGTGAGCATGACTGCCTCCTTGTCTTGGGGACGGGTTCAGTTTTTTGGTGAATATTTGCAAGTGTTTGATTTTCATATCGACCCCGTGAGGCAGACGAAGACCTCTCTGTCCTTACATTGGGAGGTGCTTGATCAGAAAATACTGGAATTTGAGCAGGAACGGATGATCTCACCAGAGGCGACAGTCTACTTCTTGGTTTCATTTTGGAATCTGATGGTCCCAACATGCTCTTTGAGAGGTTTGAAGCAAGGAAATTCTGTGGGCTTTCTCTCTGCTGGTTCATTGGTTTTGTAGCTGTAGTTGAAGCCAAATTTGCTCTTCTGCTGTTGTGATTGGCGTTGCTCAATTGGTTCAGTTTTTGGTTGGACGGCAATTGTTTGCATTTTGTGGCTTGAGTCAAAACACTTGACCTCTCGCTGGGGGTTACAGATCTCGGTGGGCCTTTTTGTTTTGTATTCGGAGACTTGCATATCCCACTGCTTTGTTTAGTCGTCACTGAATTGCCTGAAAACTGGGACATTGCAGAACTCTCTCAATCAACATAGCAACCATACGTTTGAAAAGTGCAACTTTTACAAAGCTTGAAAAAAAATAAAGTGAAACAAAATGGAGTGAAATACAGGAAAATTTATTTTCTAGTCTATATTTGGTTTAAATGAATTTTTTTTTCCCGAGGAAGTTATATCAGTTATTTGGTTTAAAAAAATTATTTTCTTTTAAAGTAGCTAGCTAACTGAGTTAGCTATTTTAAGAGAAAATATTATATATATATATATATATATTTTAAAAACTGAAAGTTAAGTTATTATGCTAATATGACTTGTGAAAGAAGTTTAACTTTATTTTGTTTTCCATACCATTCTCTTGCTAAACAAATGAAAATATTTAATTAAATAATTAATTTACTCTATTTTGCATTTTCTACCATTTTCATCCTAACCACAAACTTAGCCTACCACACGGGCAACTTTTTTGCTGAGCAAATGAGCAAGATATGTCAATAAACTCAAGATAATGCTAGAAAACTAAAAGAATCTATATGACAGGTAGTTGAGAATATAGATATAGATATATATACACACACACGTAATACCCGAGAAAGGGGCTGGATAATTGGAATCTCCCGTTGAACAAAGAGTTGGGGGGACTTTGCTTCCATCTCCAAAGAGGGAAATAGAGGTGTTGCCGGTGGAGTTTTCAACCTTTCACAATCAGTAAATGTAACAAATAATTAAAAGTTAATTTTGGTTTTCAGGAACAGAGGTAAAAAACCGTACATGGGAAACATTGTAAGCACCAGTAGTAGTACCACTACCACTACCACTACCTAAGAGGGAGGGAGGGAGGCGGATAAATCAAAATGAATTAAATTAACAAATTAATTACCAGTCGTAATCATTTTTTCCGCTCTGATCAGCAAGAAATTCGTATCCTCCTCCTCCTCCTCCTCCTCCTCCTCCTCCTGACCCTTTCTTTACAGATGCCATTCTGTAAAGCGGATAATTCCCTGTAGATGATTTAGTGTGGTTCAAGCAGCTTCATTAATTATCGAGCAAAAAAAAAAAAAAAAAAAAACAAAACAAAACAAAAACAAATAGCTTAATTATTAATTATTTGAACTCGAACAGATTTGTAAGCCTAACAAGTAGTAACCAACCAAACCATAGCGAACAGGATGGAGTGCCTGTTAAAGAATAAGAATAAGAATGTCCAAGAATAATTGGTAAATAAATATACATGAATGAATTGAAGAAAGAAGATGAATGAATGAATGAATGATAAGATGAAGAGGCAGAGGCAGAGGCAGAGGCAGAGGCCTCACCATTTGCCTCAAACTCATCAGAAACAGGTTGAAGGAGGCTGACGGTATGATCTTTTTCCTGTTTATGCATCTCTCGGAATAGAAGAAGAACTTCTTCTTCATCTCTTCTGTCTTTCCGACCGTTATTAGGTAGCGTCCCAAAGATTTTCTTTCTTCCATTATTCCCACTGCCACCACCGCCGCCACCACCTTGGTTCATTATTAATTGTGCCTGCCGTTGTCTTCTATGTCTTTCTCGATCTCTTCTTAATTTGGTTTCTATTTATATTTATTTATACGTCTCCATTCCGATATAGTTATTAGTTACTATACTGGTGGTGGGATTACGGGCGGGAAAATGACTTAGGTTTAGCAATTTGGGGAAGAAGAGATAAATAATGCTCACTTCATTCACACCACACCTGTGATAATAATAATCACAATCATATACGAAAATGACCGGAGAAACCAATGAAAGAAACTAGTGTGCCATGCCATCCATGTGTAGATAATTAAATACTATTGATATTGATGGCCGGCTTTCTGACCTGATCAAAGGCCTAAGCTAACAAAGCCAACCAAGAGAGACAACCAAACAAAAATTCCCCATGTAGAGAGAGAGAGAGAGAGAGGTAAAAGGGTTGGAGCATCGCGACAATTCCCTGATTCCTGTAATCGGTCGAAGACGTAACATTTGGCAAACCGACCTTTCTTTTATTTTATATGATATGTAACTAACGCAAGGGACAGTTTAGACACAAAAACACAGCCTATTGGAGCGCCTGCTGTTCCGTTTTGTTGGGCCGTCTAGGGAATGGGAGAGATTCTATTTGTACCCAAAAAAAAAAAAAATCATTACGTACATTAAATTTTTTAATGCATCTTCTTAAATTATTTAAAATTATAATATACTCTTTGAGTTATTTTGGAAAGTAAGTTAAAAAGTTAATTTTTTGATTTTTTAACTTTTTTTATTATAAAAAAACGTGTAAAAAATAAAAAAGTGATGTGATTTAAAAGAGGTTAAAAGCCAAAAATCTGATTTTTAACCTTTAAATACACTTTATATTTTTTCCCAAATCACCCTTTAAGGTACACCTAAATAATAAATAAATAAATAACCTCAAATTATACCACTTTGAAAAACCTTTTAAAAAATTATTAAACAGATTTCTTATTACATCTATTCTTTCTATTCACATATAGATTTCTCAGTATCAATTAAATTCATCACCATTAACTATACATAATTTGATATTTATTGTTCTATGATGTTTCAATTGAAATTTTCCCGAGAAAAAAAATTGTTGTGTATTAGTATATATAAAAATTCTATGATGTGCTGATTGATGCTTTGAGGGTAGTGTTAGAGTAGAGCAAAAAAATTTGAATTTGGGTATGTTTATAGAAAAAATTATTTCAATTATTTGGGTATTCTCTCTCTCTCTAATGAATATGATGATTATTGTCATCGCCTTTAGTCTTACAAGCATCTCTAGTCGCTTGATGATAATCGACACTTCATTCTTATTTGATTCTCATTCCATCTTCTCCAATTTTCCTCAAATCTGGTTTTCACTTTTTTTTTTTCATACTCCTTTATGTATAGGAGTACAATTAATCACAAACAATTAATAAAATAGATTTAGCCTTATTTCTTGATATTAATTATTTTCTGTGTTTGAATTTACTTGATGATCGTCTAAATGAAGATAAAAAGATGAAATAATGATTTTTTGATGATTATGTTCATAATTTTGAAGATGAAGAGAGTTGGATATGAATAATACGTATAAGTAGTTTGCGTGTATTATGAGAAAAAAATAATATTTTATTTTAAGATTTAATGTATATTGTCTTTATTAATAAATTTATATTAGGATATAATAAGAACTAAACTTTCAAAATTTTAATTGGACGTACTGAGTTATTATTTGGATGTAAATAGAATCACCCAGGGAATGGGGTTCCTGGCACAGAAGGCTGCTATGAAGCCCGTTGTGGGCTTGTCTAGAGTCTTTTTCGATAATTCGAATTGTTCATATTATAGAGTCCGTCGAGTAAATCATCCATGCAAAAAATTAAGTAAATTTGACATATGTAACTCCATAATAAGAGCACATTTGTTTTTAAAAAATAAATGGTTAATATGATTTTAATAATTTTTGAGTAAATTGCAAATACACTTGAAATTTGCTTAAAATACAAATTGTCTCATGTGGTTTAAAAAATTATAAATACTCTATTGTCATAATTTTTATTTAACATAATTAATTAAAAAATAAAATTTTTAACTACTCTCCTAGATAATAATAAAATTACTTAAATTATTAATTGAAATAAAATTTTGATATCATTAAAAAATTTTAATTGACCTTATTATTTATTAATAAAAGGGCCAATTATTATGAAATTTGAAACATTAAAGAGCGGGATGTAATTTTTAAAATCACATGAAACAATTCATATTTTAAGCTAAATTCAGGAGTATATTTATAATTTATCTATAATTTTTTAAAGGATAAATTACACTGACATCCCCTCTATTCTCTTGAAATAACATTGTCATCCCTTTATTCTTTAAAATATGATTAACCTCCCTTACTTTAGAATTTTATGTAACATATGCACCCTTGTCAATTGTGAGTTGACTCAACAAACTTTGTTGATTTCATTGGTTTAATATTTTAAAATGTCAAAATTTTGCTCTTATTAATTTTCTTCCCAAGATTAGAGTTGACCCATCTGTTATTGATTTTGCTCTCACATACAAATCATAATAGTTGTTTGTGTCCACCCTGCGTTTTCAATTAGAATACTTCCATGTGTCCATCAAATTGCGTCCACCCATTGATTGGTTGGGTAGTTTTCTTCCCAAGATTAGACTACCCCCCACAACCAAACGTTCTGATTTTATTAATGTTCTTATTTCCAAACGCCATCTATTTTTCTTATTACCTCCGTCTAAAAACAACAACAAACACTCACTGTGCAGTTTCTCTCTTTCCCTCATATCTCTTCTTCTTTGTTGATACAAGTTTATCTTACAATGACAGTAGCATATATACAAATTGTAAAACATGTATTAACGCAACGGGTAAAAAATTCAGATCATACCTTAGGTGATAGAAACGAAGAATTTTGTAGGTAAATCACGTGCTTCCATAAATGCAAACAACGAACTTCCAGCAGTGGAGTGATATCATAATATGAGTATCACCCACACAAGTCACAGTGCAGATGCTGGATTGTTCCCATATGGGAGAGAGTTAGAGAGAGAAAGTCTGGGGAAAAAGTTATGGATAAAAACCCATAACGTATATGATATCCATATATTAGATAAATATATAATCAGATATATAATCATATATATCAATCTATCCATATCAGTTGATATGATAGATATAGATATCATGAGTGATTATCCAAATAAGTTTTGAATTCAAATTCAAACTTACATGGATAAGGTTCAAAAGGTTCATTGGTCATGCAACATGGGCGCCCAATTTCTAACATCTCCCATTCGCACATGAGTTGGCATGACATAGCCACATCTCTATCTCAATCTTCCCAAATATTAAACAATCACATACTAGCCAATGAACCGTGCGACCGCTAAGAAACACCTACATGTGGGAGCTCTATACTAGAAACTCAAAATGAGCCAGCATAGAGACATCAACCCAAAAAATAGAAATAGTGTCTCATATACCCTAGACCCATCTAATTACACCGGTCCAAAAAAAAAACATCTCTAATCCCTCAAAAAGAGCATGTTTGACCGTCTCAATTCTTGCAATATATTCACACTCAATCCGCCTCTCATACAAAGCGATGTGAGTTGCCGGCAATGAATATACAACAGTGGTGTAATACTAGATGATCTTTCCTTTGCCCTCATGCCATTTAGTTTAGGATTGACCGCTTTTCCAGTGATGTCCCTTAAGGCCGAATCATACATGACCGCAGACAACATACCAAAGTAGCAGAACATCAACCTCTTATCTTATGACATAGTCAAAAGTCACAAAAGGGTACATAAATGAAAGTCATATCAATAATGACACGTAAGACTCACGCGGTGAGGAAACATGGATCCATTCTCTCACTTCATTACTCGGTCGCCAAGCACATATAGTATGAATACGTGTTATGGTGGAGTAACTCTTCCAAAAGAGTGACGTCATACTCGATACACCGTACAGATCTTAGTCTAGTCGCTTTCTAGCGCCTAACTCGAATTCTCTATTTGCTCGCCTTCCAAGCGCCAATGAGATCTTGTAGCTGGCTAATCATAACAGGTACAACATAGAAAGTGGGTACTAACATCCATGTTTGGTCCTTAACATGACCTCATCTTTGTTGTAACCAAAGTGACATACATAGTGGATAATTTAAGCCTCTCTTAGCTCTAAATAAAAATAAACCACTAGTCTTATCCTTGCTTGCTCCTAAGTGCCAAGGGCGATTGCTCATGTGAGTGAGCCAATCTTGCCTGTTGACATCATCATCTGCTAATCATTATAACACAAACCATAATAGTGTCAACATCCCATCATCTCACAACAAATAAGTGATCGATCTAAAAAAAAACATGACCACAGCTTGCGCAACTCTAGATTCCGAACATAAGTCTTATCAGCATCTCTTGCGATAAGTATATACAACGGAATCCACCATGTGCGCCTCACATGAAGTGATTCAAGATCACTATCTCTTGCGCAATAACCTCTCTAAAGATATTTTGGTGACCAATTCGCGTTCATTCTGGATACGCCCAACTAGCGCAGATGTGCCCAACTAGCGCATTGAATCTTACAAGGGGAAAAATTATATACTACTAGTAAAGCATTCTATCCACAATCTAATGAGCAAGGTCAATGTCTAAATAACTCAGTTGACCATTTACCAAAGATAACACTTATCATGCCGAATACGCCCACATAGCGTACTTCAGGCTCCCACAACAAAAAAAAAAAAAAAAATCAAGGAATATAGGTCATCTGTTTCTCCCAAAGACAATTCGAGGATTCACTCAATAGCTAAGGCTCTGGCTTTTACCGATAGGTAAGTCAATGGGTTTGCAATTTTGCATCTAGAATCATTCTAAGATATTCCTTACGTAAGTCATCAAAGACAAACCGGGAATTCTCCCAAAACAATCCCTAAGGATAGTACATCCGAGCATATAAATTACATCACCCATGTCCATCATATCTAAAACAGAGGACTGCCCACCCTAGGTGGCGACAACCTTATAAATTCCTGGCTCATAATGACTAAGTAAGGAAAAACTTCTTTTGGACCATTGATCATGCC
The DNA here is from genome assembly GCA_030407325.1 of Camellia japonica. Lineage (NCBI taxonomy): Eukaryota > Viridiplantae > Streptophyta > Magnoliopsida > Ericales > Theaceae > Camellia > Camellia japonica. The sequence goes on along the minus strand of JAPPVO010000437.1, from coordinate 25,773 downwards.
TCAGTGGTCTTCATTGATCATCGTTCACCTATTATGGCTTGACGAAATCTAAGAACCACTATTTGGATAACTGTTTTAGGCTGTAAAGATTTATTGGAACTAGCAACCTTTTTGAGCTCCTAACTTTTCACCATAAAAGCAGAAGGTAAATCCCTACGAATCTACTTATCCAATTCTCCAACGAAAAGTTGAGTCACAATGTCCACAAATCAATGTTCTGAACTTATGTCAATCATAACCTAAGTCAAAATAACCTCACTCCCCAGGAAGAAGTCTTCTCATGGTCTACACTTTTCTCACTGGTGCGATTTTTTGGTATCTAGCGAGCTTTATGCCTCAACAATGACTATTCAAAATGCACATATCTTTAGAACAGTTTCGCATCATAATGGAAAGTCAACCAAATTATAGAAATGGTTAATCCTCAAAGACTTTGTCTTAAACTGCGCAACATTGATCCATTTTCTAAAAACATGGGACTAAAGTCTTTGGCATTAACCTAGGCTCTTATCATCTTGCGGAGCAATCATGAATGTTTCCCTCTCAATCACCCAGTGATGACGTGGAAAATTTTCACATTCGCTACCACGCAACTAAGAATGTAGAGTATTCTTCCCTAATGGAATAATCCATTAGTAGGCACATCGCTCCCACTATCCCTAGGATATTGGAAATTTCTTTCCATTCTCAACTAGGCTACATGAAGCGCTATACTTAGAATTCTCTATCTTATAGAGTTCCAAAACTCTGTTCACGTCACCTTTACTAAAAAAACTTCACGTGACTTAGTTACACTACCACAAAGCTGCTTACCTATATGCACATGACCCGGAGGATTTACATGACAGCATACAATAATGCGCCACATGACCATATGTGTTTATAAGACAGCATACAATAATGAGCTATAGAACCCTAGGTCTTAACTTCACAACCTTATGAGAAGTAAAATAAAGATAACCTGCTTAACGGTTACAGATCGCCCATAGATGGCTCTCCGCTAACCCATTACTCAAATGGAGTGTAAAATCTGATATAGAGGGCATTTAGTCAGGGATATAGGCAACAAACTAAAGTGCAATTCCCAAATGGGAAACATTTTGCGCCATCATCCACCTAACATTAACAATACTTAATTCATTTTCTCTACTACACCATTGTGTTGTTGAGTCCTAGGAATAATCAATTTTCTAAGCATCCATTTCTCTTCATAGAGTTTTCTAAAAAATAACTCAAATAGATACTCGTCACCTTAGTCAAAACTAAAAGCACGAAAGCTGATATCTAATTGATCTCGACCTCATATGTGCAATGTAAAAAATCATTTCAAAACTTTTTGACTTATGGGAGATTAAATAGTCTTGACTAAGATGCGTATCGTAATCTATAAATGTGTCGAGATTGAGGCTTAGCTATCATACCTTTACACATATCTAGTCACAAATATCATAGTGGACTAAATGCGCCAATACAGATGCCCTTCTACGGCTTTCCTACTTACTTGTGCGCAACCATTGCGAACAAAGTTACACATTCACATGAGAGCAGGATGTCACAAGCGAGTGGGCTCGAGAGGGCCTACTCAAACCATCATGTTATCATCTCATTAATGTGATTAAGTATAATAAGCCATCGGTTCATGACCAACGTCATAAACTAATTCCAATCATCCTAATGTGTGAGTTCTCGAACACAAGTTTTAAAGGTTTAGGCCCAACTAGGTAATGACTCACGACTAATTCATATTCACTAGATCATAAAAGGATGTCATGGAGATATCAAGTGCGCCTAAGTCACAAATTTAACTAGTAAGTGTTAATCCCCTGCACTTTCAAGTCAATTTTATTCTCCATACACTTTACTGCATCTAGTTGAAAAATGACGATACTCCTCTTGCCATTTCTATTTCTCGCTTCATAGTTACTTGTAATTAATTCTACTATCCATAAGAATGAGAGAATAAGCTATCAATCTATGAAAACTCTTGAAGTAACTTAAGCGCGAATTAGGCTAAAGAGTCTAATTCAACACAATGCTCTCACAAGCGATGCGTCAAACTCTTAGAGTCATAACAACCTTGTCGGCCTTGACCTTTTCATTACTATGCTGCAACGTTTGCGCTTAGTGATAAACGTTATTCAAAAAAAAAAAATGTTAGCCTAGCTAAGGAATCATACAAAGAAGCACCTCCTCATGTCTCACACTCAAGTGTGGAAAAGTAAGTGTCCAGACTTTGACAAGTTGGCAATGCTAATAGATTTTGCAGCCACTTAGTGCTAATCTTTTCATTTAGTGTTAATAGATTTTGCTGCTACTAAACGCTAATCTTTTAACTTCAAGTGATACGTTAATGCACACTATTATAGTGCGTGAAATTTTGCTCCATCCACTCCCAATAATTGGGTAGAGAGCAAAACACTGCTCATACTGGCTATTCGTTTTACACTTAATGACTAACTCATTTAAGCTCACATTTCTTGGATGACGTGACTCTTGAATGTTACTTCATCCAATGATGCAACATCATTACAAGTCAAATTACAAAGTCAATCTGCGCAGCTCAATAGTCAAGATCATATACAGATCTATTGAGGGCTTTCAAAACTCGCCAATCAAAGCTACGTAGCGTGCCGCTAACCATAGCTCACACATCAGTTTTTATTCTGCCAAACAAGGCAACAAAACCACGTCAACTTTGAGTCATGTTTCTTTACTTTGGCTCAATTAAGGTCTGACCTAAAGTCTCCAAAACTTTTGCTTATTTAGAGAATAGGATTACATTGTTCACATTTGAACATCTCTACTAAGTCTAGGTCAACCAAATTAACTTCCATAAGCTAAGTCAATTTAGAAAGAAATTCGTATTAGGATTAATTTGATTAGCATAATATAATTTTGCCGCAAAAATCTAAATTAAATAGTGACAATATTATACAAGTCGTAAGATCGAAAATCCGCTATGCTCGTAATGTCATGCCCCTAACCTGCCCCTAAAAGTTTTGGGCATGACAAGTGGTATCAGAGCACGAGTTGCTATCTCACATACGAATCCATTGAGCTTCATGATGTCTAGGAAGGTGTAGGCATCATGTAGTAAAGAAAGACTGATAGCAACGTCAAATGTTTTCTGCTAATGCTAATGATGATGATCAGTGTCTATGGTATTCTTTTCTGTATGTTGTAATTGATTGATGTAGGAATCATGGCGAGAACAAGGGCAGAGGAGCAGGAAGATGCTACTGCCGCACGGTTGGACAGGATGGAGAGAATGGTTATGGAAATAGCGGAGACCTTACGGCGACAACAGCCACAGCAGCAGCAACAGCCACAACAACAACAATAGCCACAACAGCAACAACAGCCACGAGAACAACCGCCACCACCACCAGTACCTCCACCGGCAGTACAAGATTTCCATGCTGAAGATAGAACCATTACACTTACAAAGGAGTTTAAAAAGATGAAACCACCCTCGTTTAAAGGCAGAATTGAACCAATGAAGGCTGAGGCATGGGTGTTAGGGATAGAAAAACTGTTCGAAGTTTTCCCTTGTACTGAAATCCAAAAGGTGCAGCTTGCTACTTTTACTCTTGAAGATGAGGCGCGAAGGTGGTGGATGCTCACAAGAACAATGCATCAGGGGTTGACATGGGACAGATTCTTAGAGCTATTTTGTAATAAATATTTTCCCCAGAGTATGCGGGACAAGAAGGTGACCGAATTCGAAACACTGAGACAAGGAAATAAAACTATTGCCGAATATGTAGCTCAATTCGCGGAACTAGCCCGGTTTGCACCTCACATGGTGGATACAGAATATAAGAAGGCACGAAAATTCGAAGGAGGATTGCGGGGTACTATTCTGGACCGAATTAATGTGTTGAAATTGCCTACCTACGTTGATGTCTTGGAAAGGGCTGTTATAGCAGAAGGGAATATTGTTACTCAGACTCGGATTTCTGAATGGAAAGGGAAGAGGCAGAACAACCAATGGTTCAAGGGGTCAACTACTCCGCCAAACAAGAAGCAAAATTCAGGGACCTCCAGCACTCCTACTTCTCCTCAAAATTCAGCTCCTGTGTGTCCAGAATGCGGATGGAGGCATCGTGGGATTTGTCACCGATTGTCTGGAGCATGTTTTCGATGTGGCAAAACGGGGCATTTGATAAAAGACTGTCCGCAAAAGAATCAACAAACTGGTAACAAGGCCGCCACAAGCTCAGCAGGGTCTACACCGGCTCCTAATGCCAAGTCAGCTGCTAAACCTGCTAATAATAAGGACACTACGAGGCAAGGCAGGGTGTTTGCGTTGGTTCCAGGAGATGTGCAGAATGCAACAACATGGTGTCAGGTATATTTATGGTTCATGGTCATTCTGCTTACGTCTTATTTGATTCTGGCTCTACCTGTTCCTTTGTGTCAAAATTATTTGCGAAAAAATTAGATAAACCTGAGGAAGAATTGACTTATGTGTTGTGTGTATCTTCACCTATGGGACATTCCATGATCTGTACTTCTGTCTATTCTGCTTGTGAACTTCTTATTGGGGATGTCCGTGTATATGCTAATTTATTACCACTTGATATGACTTCTTTTGATATTATTCTGGGAATGGATTGGTTGAGTGAATATGGTGCCACTATAGACTGCCTGACGAAGCAAATCAAATTCCACCCTCCAGGGCAATCAGAAGCTATTTTTCAGGGACAGGGGGTAACTTCTCCCCCGTATGTGATTTCTGCAGCAAGAGCTTGTAAATTAATTCAAAAAGGGTGTCAGGGATACTTATGTAGTATTTTGGAAGGGCCAATAATGAATGAGAATACTGAGACGATTCCAGTTGTCTGTGAATTTCCGGACGTCTTTCCGGAAGAATTGCCAGGAGAATTAGTGGACCGTGAAATTGAGTTCACAATTGAAGTGCTACCGGGAATCCAACCCATTTCTAAAACCCCGTATCGAATGGCGCCAGCTGAAATGAGGGAATTGAAGATTCAGTTGCAAGACCTACTGGATAAGGGGTTTATCCGCCCGAGTGTTTCTCCGTGGGGTGCACCAGTCCTGTTTGTGAAAAAGAAAGACGGAACACTCCGATTATGTATAGACTACCGGGAGCTTAATAAAGTAACAATCAAAAATAAGTATCCATTACCGAGGATCGATGATTTATTTGATCAATTACAAGGGGCACAGGTCTTTACCAAGATTGACTTACGATCCGGATATCACCAATTGAAGGTTAAAGCTGATGATGTTGAGAAGACAGCTTTCCGAACCCGATACGGTCATTACGAATTTCTGGTTATGCCCTTTGGAGTTACTAACGCACCAGCAGCATTTATGGATCTGATGAACCGTGTCTTCAAACCTTATCTAGATGAGTTTGTAGTGGTCTTTATTGACGATATCCTTATTTATTCAAAGAATGCAGAGGCTCATGAAAATCATCTTCGCTTAATCCTTCAGACCCTCCGGGAAAAGAAGTTGTACGCAAAGCTAAAGAAGTGTGAATTCTGGCTACATGAAGTGGCATTTCTGGGGCATGTTATAACTAAGGAAGGAGTCTCTGTTGATCCAAACAAGATTGAGGCGATTGTGAACTGGTCGACTCCGACTAATGTGACTGAAGTACGTAGTTTTATGGGATTAGCCGGATATTATCGGAGATTTGTTCAGGATTTTTCTAAGATTGCTGTACCGCTCACACAGTTGACTAAAAAGGGGGTTGCATTTGAATGGACGGAATCGCGGGAATCTGCCTTCCAAGAATTAAAAATGAAGTTGACTACAGCCCCGGTCCTTGCCCTACCGTCTGGTACTGAGGGATTTGTGATTTACAGCGATGCGTCACATAAAGGACTTGGTTGTGTGCTTATGCAGAGTGGAAGAGTCATCGCTTATGCTTCTCGCCAGCTTAAACCCCATGAGAAGAGTTACCCCACGCATGATCTTGAGCTAGCTGCAGTCGTTTTTGCTTTAAAGATTTGGCGGCATTATCTGTATGGGACTACTTGCGACATTTATACCGACCATAAAAGTCTCAAATACATTTTTACCCAAAAAGAGTTGAATATGCGCCAGCGGCGATGGTTAGAGCTTATTAAAGATTATGATTTACAGATCCACTATCATCCCGGTAAAGCCAACACGGTGGCAGACGCACTTAGTCGGAAAAATGTGGGAAATTTGGCAAGCCTATTGACAGAGGAAAAGGAGTTGATAAGTGAGCTGAATAAGTTGGGGGTCGACTTGGTGATACATGGTCAAGGAGCAACAGTGGCAACAATGATGGCCCAACCGACATTACTTGAGGAGATTAAATTACGCCAAATGGAGGATGGAGCTCTAAAGAAGATATGTGATGAAATGGAGACAAAACCGAAACTGGGGTTCACTTTGATAGATTCTGTGCTTAAATTTCAAAACCGAGTATGTGTCCCTGATGTGTTAGAACTTAAACGGAAGTTGATGGAAGAAGCACATGCCTCAAGGGTTTCAATGCATCCAGGAAGTACGAAAATGTACCGGGATTTGAAGCAGAATTTTTGGTGGCCAAGTATGAAAAAGGAAATCGCAGAGTTTGTTTCTAAGTGTTTGCAATGCCAACAAGTAAAAGCAGAGCATCAGAAACCCGCAGGATTATTACAACCTCTTCCAATCCCGGAGTGGAAGTGGGAACATCTGACCATGGATTTTGTTGTAGGCTTGCCACGGACACCTCGAGGTATGAATTCTATATGGGTCATTGTCGACCGATTAACTAAGTCCGCCCACTTCCTGCCTGTGAAGACCCAGTATAATGCAGATAAACTTGCTGTGATCTATGTGAATGAAATTGTAAGGCTTCACGGTGTTCCGGTCTCAATTGTGTCTGATAGAGATCCAAAATTTGTTTCACGGTTCTGGCAAGGTCTACAGAATTAAAGTTTAGCACAGTTTTCCACCCTCAAGCAGATGGACAATTCGAGAGGACAATTCAGACGCTAGAAGATATGCTTCGAATGTGTGTTTTGGATTTTCAGGAAAGTTGGGAAACTCATCTGCCATTGGTTGAGTTTGCGTATAATAACAGTTACCATTCGAGTATTGAAATGGCACCCTATGAAGCTCTGTATGGAAGACCGTGTCGTTCTCCCGTGTGTTGGGCTGAAGTTGGAGATAGGCCATTGTTAGGGCCAGAGATTGTCCAGTTGACAACTGAAAAGGTTAGAATTATTCGAGAAAGATTAAAACTGCCCAAAGTAGACAAAGAGTTATGCGATAACCGGCGAAGGAATTTGGAGTTTGACGTGGATAGTCATGTTTTTGTGAAAGTTACCCCAATGAAAGGACACCCAAGATTCGGAAAAAGGGGTAAGCTGACACCCCGATATGTTGGTCCCTTTCAGATTAGAAAAAGTGGGTCCAGTAGCCTACCGAGTTGCCCTTTCCGCCACATATGAGTCAGATTCATAACGTGTTCCATGTTTCTGCTCCGGGATACCTTCCAGATCCATCACATTTATTGATTATCACCAAATTGTACTGACTGACAAGTTAACATACGAGGAAAAACCAATTCGAATTCTGGACCGTCAAGTGAAACAGTTGCGGAACCGAGAAATTCCAATGGTGAAAGTGGAGTGGCAAGAGCACTACGGAACCGAGGCAACTTGGGAAAAGGAAGATGAAATGCAACACCAATATCCGTATCTGTTTCCGTCCTAAGGTAAAACAAGTTTGGAGGACCAAACTTAATTAAGGGGGGGAGAGTGTAATAGCCCGACCCTCGTACATGATTCTGGTATCTTTTCAGCTCTCTATTCTGTGTTTTCGAATGCATATTATGAAATTCTATGTGAAATTACATTGAATTAAATGAAACTAGGAAATATGGATTCCTATCTGTTGAAGAAGAAAAATTATCTGTTACACTTAAACTATTTAAATCTGAAATTGGACGCCTTAGAGACTTAATTTTCAGAAATTGACTTGATATTTGAAATCTGTAGGATTTTTAAGCTCTAGTGGGATTTTCTGTGAAATTTCAATTTAGGATGCTTAAACGATTAAATTTTGTCTTATTATAAACATAAATATCTATATCAAGCTTAAGATGTCTTTGACTTAAAATACCTCCTGTGTGCAACCTAGAAGAGGGGAATTTCGTGAGAATTGGAGAGAAGGCCTTCAAGTAAAGGATTTGGGAAATTTTGTGAAGATTGTTTAGATTGAACTCAAGGTATGGAAAAGTTCTTTATCTAGTCTCTCTCTCTCTTGATCATGGTTGGGAATTCTTCTTTTGTTTTTGGAAGTTAAGGTAGATGTGAGAGTTTTGAGATGATTTATGTTGATGAACCAAATTGAGTTATGGAGGGAAATCTATACCTTATTTCCTTGTTATTCCATGAGAATATTCAATTATGTGTTTGAATTAGAAGCTTAGATAGCTCTATATGCATATGTTTATGTAAACCCAAAATAATGGGAATTTTGGAAAGGTTATGGTTGGTTTGAGTTTGGAATTTGAGAGAGAGATGGCTTGTTGAAACTTCTAATCTTGCTTAATTTGTCATGCTCAAGGTAGAATCCATGTTATGGTGATGTTAGGTTGGAATATTGCATTAATCTAACCTTGGATTGCATGTAAAATGGAGTGTTGTTGCTAAATTTTGGGTTGAAGTCGAGCTGCCCCAAATCAGGGCCACGGACGCTCGAGCGGAAGTCATGGCCGCTCGAGCGGGAAATTTACCTCTTAGCAGTTTTTCCGAAATTACCCTGTCCGCTCGAGCGCAAGAATCGACCTCTCAGCATTTTTGTTAAAATTGTACAGCACGCTCGAGCGGCCAAATTGGCGCTCAAGCGGGGTGGGGACTTATTTTCAAAAAAAAAAGTGTTTGTTCAGTTTTGCGTGCTTGACTCTCTGGTATTTTTAGAATATTTTTCTGATGATTTTAAGATGGTTATAAATTCATGTGAAGTATGATGACATAGAGATGTTCCTCAATGATTTAAGAAGAAAGAGAACTAATTTACAAGTTATGATTGTGTGCAGGGCACACTCCAGAAGGCACTAGCACGCCATCACAACGCTGTGAGTAATAGTACATTGAACGTACATTTATTTACCGCTAATGTCTGTTAATAATTCTGTTTTCCGTCAGTTACGATATTAGCATATGTATTGATTGAAACTCAATGAAAATGAAATGTTGGAAAAGATATACATACATATTTGTACGTTCTGGGCCGAAAGGCTGTTCTGGGCCGTAAGGCTGTTCTGAGCCGAAAGGCTGTTCTAGGCCGAAAGGCCGTTCTGATAATTCTGGGCCGAAAGGCCGTTCTGTTATAACTGTAACATTAGGCCAAAGGCCGTTCTGAAAGTAAAAATTATATCAGCCTAACTTTTGAATCTCATTTTTGTGAATGCACCGTTATGCATTGTGGTTAAAATTGGTTATTAAACTGCTTAAGTATTATTATTCACTGAGCTTGACACACTCTGTTATTTTGTCTGATTCTGTAGGAAAATCGACTTGAAGGTCAGTCCTAGCATCAATATCATTTAGCTTGTGTCAACTTAAAGACAGCCAGGCACATGGAGAAGCCTTTGCATGTTAGGGCAGTTTTGTTAGACCCTGTCATACTGCACTAATGTTTTGTTGGCCAAAGTTATTTGTATGTAATATTTTGTCGTATGCCCAATATTTGGGCTGGACTTGTAGATGTGTATGTAACTTAACCTCAGACACATGCTCACTATAAGTTTAATTTCGAGTCGTGGTCCTGGCATATTTGTAGTAGCTCAATGGATGTGGCTGCATGTTGTTCCATTATTTTAACGCTTCCATTCAGGCCCCGAATATCATTTATAACAGGTTATTTTGTCTGTTTCTGATTAAGTCATGCCCAAAACTTTTAGGGGCAGGTTAGGGCATGACAACGTAATCATCTCTTGCGTCACAGGTGACAATTATCCAAAATTTAGTTTAATTTATACGCAAAATATTAGTTTTCGAGAGTAAATCTACAAAGATTTCTCTCAACCAAACAACCTCTCACTGACTATGGCATGTCTAAAAAGCATGATAAAATATTCTAATTCCATACAATAGCATCATAGTGTAGATTCACAATCAACTCATGCTATGTTACAATCAATAATGGAATTTAAATAAAAAAACAATTAACCATGCTATTCTAATTACAACATATTAGAAATTCTAGGAAAAAAATAACAATATGCTGTATTTAATATTCAGATTATACCATAACATAAAGTATATCACTTCTAAAATTTTTTGGAATTTTCTGGTATTTTTCTGGAATTTTAAATAATTAATAAACACACAAAAAATCATAAATAAATATTTCAAAATCTGGGAAAATGCAACAACCATACCAGTAAATAGCAAACCATTACAATGGTCTATAGTAAAAAATTCAGTTCCAGAAACTTAATCATTTAACACCAGAAGCATTTTAAAGCAGAAATAATGAATTATTATTTTAGGAAAAATATATTTTATTTTCATAAAATTTTGAAATTTTTTGAAAAGATAGAAAATTTAATTCTGAGTCTAACAGTACCAACCACGCTTAAAACAAAGCTATAACGAATTACTTATGACCATTTAACGCAATTCTAAATTTTAAAGAAAACAAACAGACCCTTACCCGGCCGTCAAACCAACCAAGCCGGTGCGGAAAAACAGCGTGGCTCGGCTCGGCGAGCGGCTCAGCACACAGCTCGCGCGTGGCAGCGCACTTGGTGCGGTTCGAAACGGCCCGGCTAATGTGCGCGTGGAAGGGCGCAAGTCGTGCGCTTGGACGACGCGACAGCACGTGGCAAAGCGTGACAGCGCGTGGAAACGTGTGGTAGCGCGTGCCCCACCGGTGACGGTGTCATCTAGTGCGTGCCGCTCACACGCCACCTTTCGAGGTGTTTTCTAGTCCAATTTCGGTACTGCCGGACTCCATTTTTCAAAATAAAAATATTTATGGTCTCAAAAATAACGTTTAATGACCATAAAAATAAGGTGTTTTACACTCTCAATCTAATAAGAGTGAAAGTGCAGAAACCCTACACTTCATCTTCCTCCTTCATTATTTTTCATGCATATAATGTGTATATATTTATATAAAATTATACACATGATTAAAGAAAACACGAAAATACCCATATTTGCTCTGATACCAATGTAAAACAAGTATTAACGTAGCGGGTAAAAAATTCAGATCATACCTTAGGTGATAGAAACGAAGAATCTTGTGGGTAAATCACGTGCTTCCATAAATGCAAACAACGAACTCCCAACAGTGGAGTGATACCACAATATGAGTATCACTCATACAAGTCATAGTGCAGAGGCTGGATTGTTCTCATATGGAAGAGAGTTAGAGAGAGAAAGTCTGGGGAAAAGATTATGGGTAAAAACCCATAACGTATCTGATATCCATATATTAGATAAATATAATCAGATATATAACCATATATATCAATCTATCCATATCAGTTGATATGATAGATATAGATATCATGAGTGGTTATCCAAATAAATTTTGAATTCAAATTCAAACTCAAACTTACATAGATAAGGTTCAAAAGGTTTATGGGTCATGCCACATGGGAGCCCAATTTCTAACACAAATCATAATAGTTGTTTGTGTCTACCCTTGCGTTTCCAATTAAAATAGTTCCATGTGTCGATCAAATTGCGTTCACCCATTGATTGGTTAAATGTTCATATTGTATTAAATAATGAGTTTATTCCTAGTTTCTTGGTCTAAAAACACTCAGCCTCCGTTTGGGAAGTGGGTTGGTTTTTTGGCTTTTTGACTTTTTTGGCTATATGAGCCTGGGCTCAAAAACCTGGTTTGGGAAGGACTTCTTGGCTTTTTTAACTTTTTTGACTTTTTGGCTTTTTGATGAGGTGGCTTCATGTTAAATTACAAAACTACCCTTCCACTATTTGTCCTCCACGTCATTGCCTCTTTTGTCCTCTTTTGTCAAAACTATCCTGGGCTCAACTCATTGACTCTTTTTTATTATTATTATTTTATTTTTTTGGAAATGGTTTTTTCAAGGGGTTTTTTATTTTGATATTGATTTTAATTTTAATTTTTTTTCATTTTCTGTAAAATGATAAAAAAAAGTGAGGTTTTATTTTATTATCCTGTATATTTTAAGTTATTTATTTATTTATTTTTTGCAAATGGTTTTTTCATGTGTTTTTTATTTTAATTTTAAATTTTTTTATTTTGGAAGTGGATTTGGCGTTTTTTGCTTTCATTTTTTTTTCTTTTAATTTTTTTTTTTAAAATTTATGTTTTTGTCTTTTTTTTTTTCTTTACATGAATTAGTTCTTGTTCTTTATTTTTATTAGTATAGAAGAACTTTTTTTGTTATTTACGTGTTTCATTTATTTGTAAATTACGTGGCGAATGATGATTTATGTTTTCATATTTTTTTTTAAATGTTTTTGAATGAGGCATATTTTTTTTCATTTTTTTAAAAAATTTACGATTTTGTCATTTTCTTATGGTTTTGTTTAAATTTTTTTATTTTTTATTTTGGTTTTATTTTATTTTGGTAAAATATTTATTATTTTTTTGTATTTTGGGTTTAGATTTGGCGTATTTTGTTTAAATTTTATTATTTTTTATTTTGCCATATTTTGGTAAATTTTTTTATTTTATTTTGGGTTATTATTTATTTTTTTATTTTTTTGTTTTTATATATAAAAATGGGTTTTCATGTGTTTTATTTATTTGTAAATTACATGGCAAATGGTAATTTCTGTTTTTTTAAAATCTTTTTGGATAAGGTGTATTTTTGGCGTTCTTTGTTTTTTTTTTTTTTGAATTTACGTTTTTGTAATTTTTTAAATATTTTTAAATGAGGCGTCTTTTTTGTTAAATAATTTATGCATTTTAAGTTTTTTTTTTACTTTTTTATTTTTATTTTATTTTTTTTTGCAAATGGTTTTTTCATGTGTTTTTTATTTTTTTTTTCATTTTTTCATTTTCTGTGAAATGATAAAAAGTGAGGTTTTAATTTATTGTCCTGTGTATTTTAAATAATTTAATTTTAATTTAATTTTAAATATTTAATTTTAATTTGAATTTATTTTAATTTTAATTTTATTTTAATTTTAATTTTAATTTTTTTTAAACTTATTTTAAATATTTAAATAGTTTAAATAATCTAAAAATTTAATAAGCAAAAATTTAAAATAAATATTCAAAACATTTAAATCGTAAAATTTACGTAATATAAATTTCAAAAAATTATTTGAACAAAAAAATTTAAATAATTTAACTATTCAAAAAATTTAAATAATTTGAAATGTTAATATTTCAAATTTAAAAACAACTCTACACTCAAATCGTAACCAAATATAAAATAAAACTCAATTAATAAATTATTTTTAAAACTCATAACCAAACACATAACTCTCGAAACTCCATACTACTTTCACAATTATACACTCAAAAAATAATCAAATACGTAATTTAAAAAAAAAAAATATTTAAAAATATTTTTATAAATAGAGTTTGGATTTATTTTTATAAAATATTTTAACAAAAAACAAAAAAAATGTTTTTTTTTTTTTTTTTCAACAACTTTACGATTTTCTGGGAAAACGTGTTTTTTTGGAAAAAAGTTGACATTGGATTCTTTTTTGGAGTAGCCCAAATTGCCAGGGGTAAATTGGTAGTTTCAACTCTCCTTATATGGAAGTTACGTACCAAAGGCTCCACTTTTTGTGTTTTGTCCGTTTGTGGCTCATTGTCCAGATTTGTCATTTTGTGGCTCAAGAGCCCAATGAGCTCTTGCCAAACACAGGCTCAATAAAACCCAATTTCAAGAAATCCTATACAAATTTGTCATAATGGTAGAGAGAAACAAAGAGAAGACAGAGATTCAGTGGAGCAAAGCACAATGGTTTTTCAATTGTTTATATATGCTATTGGTTGGACAGGTGAGTTGCACGTGACACATGATTTTTATCAACTGTTAATTATGTAATTATGTGTGTCTCTTAAATTGGTATGTGAGATGTATAGAAAGTATGCAGGCTTATATGAGTAAATTGATCTATATTCAAAATAGAACTAAGCAAGAAATGAATACATACTCGGCTAAAGAAATTAAATGATAAATGGGAAACTTTATGTAATGCCCTCAAAATAATATACAATCCCAACATTTAACAGTTCTCTATTCATGATAGCTAATCACATTTCCATACATACATCAGAGTTAATATTACAAAAGGGTATTTCATATAAGTTCCAAATGTTTACAAAAATAATAGAATGCCCTGTGGCTTACACCTTTCCAAGTTGTTACTTGGTTACACAAAGGAAGAGTTCTAACTCTTTTACAAGTAAAGCCCTCAACTTAGATTTACATTTAAGTACAAATAAAGACAAAACAACAAAATGGAGCCTTTAGCTCCAAAACCTCCCAAGCTATACTCTTGGAGGTGGCATATCGCCTGTACCTGAAAATGGTGTCTCAAGTAGGGTGAGCCAAAGCCCAGTAGAGATATGCTAAACCAAATATGAGATATAACTAAAACATTAGCATCTGATAAATGTTCAACACATGTACATCGATTTACACCATTTCCTATAACCCATCAACATTTTTATTCATTTTTCAATCCGGTTTCATTTCTATTTCCAATTCACTTTATTGACATGGTTCGTTTATCCAAGTAATTCAAATGAGACTACAACTCATATTATCAACACTTTAATCATCAACATCATCCAGATGTATATAAGGTTTTGGGACTTTCACCCTGAACATTCCGGCCAACTTAATTATCAATGGAGTTCATCCCCTATCTCCTCCGAAATAATGGAGTACATCCCCTATCTCCTCCCAAACAATATACATATACAATGTACTTAAACATTTTATCATATACAATGATCAATTAAAGCACATATTCAATGTGTTAATCCAACCATCATATTCAATGACATATTCCAATTGATTAGTTCCAATTTACCTAATCATCATGCAATTCTACAACAACCATGGCTATCCTCCACCTATAGCCCAAACAGTTATTTCTAAACAGATAATTAAATTTATCAAATAGATAAATTAATACATTTTCCATAGGTAAGCGATTTTCAATCCCAATTAATACATTTTCCCCAATTTCATCATTTCCAACTCCATTATGTATTCCCATAATTAATTTCATTATTTTGACAAATAATTCATTTAATCCCAATTAGGGCATTTTTCCTTCTTTCTCAAATAACACTTCTAAGGCTCAATTTCATCAATTGTACACCCATAATCCCATTTCAAAATCTCACATTTACAATAGAGTCCAAAACCAAGAAACCCCTCTTTAATAATTCCAAATCAAACCCTAACTTTCCAAAATCCCTACATTTATACAAATGCCCAACATTTATGTTAAAACTCATAAAAAGGAGTAGATTATCCCTACCTCAAAAGGAGAAGCCCAAAGGAGACGAAGAGGAAGACTCGAGATGCTCCAAATCCAAGGATTTTCGGATTAAAACGAAGCCCACGCAATACTCTAGCTTTCTTACAAAGGGATTAGAGTAGAAAACTCCTAGAACATGGAGTATTTGTAGAGAGAAAGAGTGCGTAGAGAGAGAGTGTGTCGTATCTAGGGTTTGGATGAAAAAGAAGATGAAAAAGTGATGTATATCACGGTACTACCAACTGATATATTCGAACCTCCCTCGAGCGAAGAAGTGGTCGCTCGAGCGACCAGACACAAAAGAACCTCGCTCGAGCGCAAGAAGCATCGCTCAAGCGAACAATGCGAAGCTTCAGGTCTGCAACCCAGAAGCATGCTCGAGCGCAAGAGTTCTCGCTCGAGCAAAGAAACACAAAACATAGAGCTCGCTCGCTCGAGCGACGACCTTCAGGTCTAATCTAGACGCAGATGCACGCTCGAGCGCAAGAGCACTCGCTCGAGCGAAGAGACACACCACACAAAGCTCGCTTGAGCGCAGGAACCCTCACTCGAGCTAAGAAGCTAAAACCCAAGGCTCGCTCGAGCGACAAAAGTCTCACTCGAGCGAAGGAACTAAAATCTGGACAGCAACCATTTGTTCCAACACCCAACCAACCTGTTCCAATCTTACCCAACACATCCCAAAACTCAAATACAAGGAATTAAAAGATGGAAACAAGAATAAGACAACAACAACAACCACTAGATCCAAGTCCGAAATACAATACATGACGGGAAAACCGGAATCGCTATACTTTATAAACATGAATATTAATTTATAGCTATATTATTGAGATTACAATCTTATCTTAAACAATAAACAATAAGCAAGTCCTTTAAATATATAATATTATACAAATATTTTTCTATCAACTTCCCACTTCAATTTCCCATAATCCGTACTTATAATATAATTGAATGTATGAAATTAATTGTACAATTACACAATTTTGTTTAATAGTTCATCTTATAATACCAATTTATTGAACTCACTATTGCATATTATTTGCATACTATTGGTGTAAGAATGCATTAATATCAATATGTAATATATTTTTATACATTAAGAGTTGGTGAGTCTCGTTTACTGTGCCACGAATAGTTTGCATGATGAAAAATATAATATTAGTCATTAATATATTTTCATTTGTGTAGAAAATGTGGAATAGTTTTTTTTAAGAAAATAGAGTGATATTATAGTTTAATATTTCGATCGATATAGGAATTTCATAATTTTTTTCACGACGTTTATAGATCCATACTTATAAGTATTTGTAGGGTCACTTTCATAAAACTGTCAAGTTACATAATTTATTATGGCATCCGTAAGTAATCAGCATATAACAAAAATTGATAGAAACTTTTTATTTGATTTACTTACTGTATCATTGAGTTGCTGTAATAATATTTGGGCATCATTTGATTTTTTCTTTATAATTTGACTAAAATGAGTGCACAAGGTACATTGTTTTTCTTGAATTTCACAATAGATAGAACAATTCCTGTTTGAGCTCGTCTAACTTTGCTTGGATAGTATGTCGCAATAGATCTTCTGTAGTTTTTGTTTCACCATCTTTTTGTTTTTCTTCTTGCTCAACATTATAACTTATTGTAATAAAAATATTTTGATGGGTAAAAGTTTAAGGCGATAACATATTATGACATGTATGTATATGTATCGAAAATATAAGTTGGTAAGAGAATAATACACAATTCCGTAAGTTTTTCTTTACAAATATAACTATATTACTAAAGTGATACATGTTAAAAAATTAAAGTAGTCGATGGTAATAACGTTACAAATTGACAATGTATGAATACAACATCAAATATAAATTTACATTTATATGTTTTTTTATATATTTATATATGTAGACATCGACATATATAAGATATCACAAAAGTAATATGTGAAATTTTTTGTAACAATATAATACAGGTAACAATGAGAAGTTAATTATTCATAATTAAATAGTTGGTTATAATGTAGATGTTTAGTATTACATTTTTGTATGTATGCACAATTTTTTAATTAAATTATTAAATTCACATAAAAATTGAAAGAAATTTGTGAATAATTTTGTAAAATTAAGATTAGTGAAAAAAGATTTAAAAAAAGAGAAGTTTTAGTGTTTGGTTTGTTTTGTTTTTTCAAACTTTTGTTTTAAATTTTTTGGTTTTCATATTTTTTGTCTTTGACACTTTTTTTTAATAACTCTTTTATTTTCTATTTAGATTCAATTAATTTAATACTTTTTATTTTTTAATTTTACTTTTAGATTTAGATTCACTTAATCTAAATACACTTAGAAATAATTTGTTGTGTATTCTTTTTGGAAAAAATTATTAATATTAAATAATAATAATAATAATAATAATAACAAAAATTTTATATAATAATAAAAATAGTTCATGTTTGAATTTATAAATTTTTTTACCTATATTTTACTTTTTAATTCTATTTAGTTTATTAGATATTAGATTTTTATGTAAAAGTATAATTTAAATATAAAAATTGAAAAATATATTTAATAAATAAAACCAACGAAAATTGTTCTTATTTAGCATCATAAAATATAATTTAAACAAA
This sequence comes from Camellia japonica, assembly GCA_030407325.1. Taxonomy (NCBI): domain Eukaryota; kingdom Viridiplantae; phylum Streptophyta; class Magnoliopsida; order Ericales; family Theaceae; genus Camellia; species Camellia japonica. The sequence goes on along the minus strand of JAPPVO010000437.1, from coordinate 7,683 downwards.
AAAGTGTATGAAGATAAGAAAATTTGAGATACAACACAAATTTTGTTTTTAAAAACGCATATGTTTTCCTCTGTTTAGATTCAAACGAATGCATACAACTTTAAGATTCAACCAAAATTATTCATAGTAATTTGATCCATGATGGACAATTGTAAATATTATATATTATTTATATATCAATATAGAAGCAGAGACACAAAAATAAGAAAAAGTAATTATTTTTTATTTTTCAATTATCATCAATGTGAAAAATATGGAAATGATTTTTTTTTTTTTTTTTTGATAAGAAGGGAGACCGTTTGTTAATATTTATACTAGCAATAATCCGTGTTATGTACGGAAAAATAGACTATATACATTTTGTGTGATAAATAAATTATTTTAATTTTGAATTATGTTTTAATAGTGGCAAGTCATGATATTAGACCATCCTGGTAGATGTTAACCATAATTAATCTACAAAATTTCACAATAAAATTTGATATGCATAAAAAATTGTTAATTCTGAAGATTGTTGAGGATAATAGTATCACAATCACTTGATAACATAAATAACTTGTATCAAACTATAGTATCATGCATAAAATAAAAATTAAAAAACAAAAAAAAAAGTATTAAAAGAAAGAAATTTTGTAAACTCAGAAAAGTTATCATAAATTTACCTAGACTTTTAAATCAGTGGTTTATATTATTATTGTGGGAATCAGTGGGACCAAATAAATTCTGTAAACTCAGAAAAGTTATCATAAATTTACCTAGACTTTTAAATCAGTGATTTATATTATATAAATCAGTGGGACCAAATTTATGAATAAATATTAATTTTTTATTATAATTTCTAAGTAGTTTTTAAAAAAAAATTAATCTTTAACTTTGTTAACCTACTCATAAAAAAAACTTCTCAAATAAATCATTAATTGATCAATGTAGCAACTCTTGTGGGAGCCGAATAAATAGAAGAGTTGGAAGGGACATATCCCAGAAGTCAGAGACTGTTCGGCTCCGTACTAATCAACTAAGATGCCGAATACATTGAGATCGCCGAATAGACGGGGAGATGTATGTTGGAATAAACAAAAGGATAATAAGTAAAAAGTGGGCTCTGGACCCGAGGTCCAAAGAATGAGTATAAATACAAGAGCTTCAGATTTAGAAAGGTATGTAAGAAACACTTCACTAAACTTAGTAAACAAGCTTTCTTGAGTATAAGAACTGACTTGCCCGTCGGAGTGCTAATCCCGGCACCCCCGACCGGAGTATTTGTCTTTGCAGGTGACTAGCTGAGTATCAAGAGCGTCTTCCAGGATCTGAAGAGTATTTCCAAAACCACTTCCCCACAATTGGCGCCGTCTGTGGGAATACTCAAATACATCCATGGAAGGCGTGACTCAAGATTCTCCGATAGCCACCGACGCGATCACACAGAGAGTCGACCTCACTCCGGCAAATATGCTCGAGAAGGAAATCATCGCTGCAAGACGTGCCTTGAATGTCGATTCACAAACCACTTCAGCACAGGAGACGATGCTAGCCATCATGGAACGAGCCAAAAAGACCAAACACAGTTTAGACAACACCATCGCTGAGAACGAGCGCCTTCGCCGCGATCTGGCCTTGGAAATAGCAAAGTCCAAACAAACAGTGCGCCAGGTTTCTAAGCGACCCCCAAGGGCAGGCGATCTACGGTCTCGGGCCCGACAGCAAAACACCGACGCTCGTTGTGCTTCAGCCGATTACTTTGAGGAGTTGACAAAAGACGAACGTCTCCAGCGAAGTGTTCCGCATGATAACATCCATATGATATACAGCCTGCCGAAAGCCCCGGCCGTACATGCAATCCAGTCCTCCCAGGCCCTCAGCAGCAACTCACGCCAGCAAAGCGACCCCGAGAATCGCCAAGCATCACCTTCGACGATTCTGATTTGATCGGCGTAACACTCCCTCACATCGATCCATTGGTTGTCGCGCTACGCGTAAACCGGTTCACCGTCGAACGCGTTCTTATAGACCAGGGCAGCACTTCGGAGGTCATGTATTATAAAACCTTCATCAAACTCGGGTTCACCGAATCGGACCTGACTCCGGCCCCTTATCCACTATTCGGCTTCAATGCCAATCCCGAATACCCACTGGGAAAAATCAACCTACCCGTTCGAGCGGGTTCCAGAACGGTGGATGTAGAATTCCTGGTCGTCCGGCTGCCATCGCCGTACAATCTCATCATGGGGCGATCGTGGTTGCATACCTTGCAGGCCGTCCCAAGCACCTACCATCAATTGTTACGTTTCCCAACAGAACACGGCATTGAGCAGATCCGCGGCTCCCAAAAATCGGCACAAGCATGTTACCTCCTGGCCGCCAAAATGCCAAAGGAATTGCAGGTAAACTCCATTGAGGTACCCAATCGGGAAATCCTGGATGACGTCGGGCGGCAGCCAAGCGAAAAGGCCACAGAAGGTTTAGACCGAGTTGACATCGATGGAAGCCCGGAAAAGTTCTTCATGATCGGCACCTCTTTAAACCAAGCCGATAGACAGCAGCTGATCTCCTTTCTACTCGCCAACCTCGACGTCTTTGCGTGGACTCCGTACGAGATGCCGGGTATAGACCCATCAGTTTCACAGCACCACCTGAACGTCGACCCCACATGCAAGCCCATCATTCAGAAAGGCCGTCGGTCTGCCGCAGAGCACACTGCTGCCGTCATAGAAGAAGTCGACAGACTGCTTGACGCCGGGGCAATTAGAGAAGTCACCTACCCCACGTGGCTCTCCAACACAGTGGTGGTGAAGAAGAAAAATGGAACTTGGCGAGTGTGCGTCGACTTCACGGATCTGAACAAAGCTTGCCCCAAGGACTGCTTTCCCTTACCTAGAATCGACCAACTCGTCGATGCCACGGCGCGCCACAACGCATGAGTTTCCTCGATGCTTACAGAGGCTACCATCAGATCGCCATGCATCCAGATGACCAGGACAAAACTGCATTCCTCACCCCAAGAGGAACCTACTGCTACAAAGTTATGCCTTTTGGGCTGAAGAATGCAGGGGCAACTTACCAAAGACTGGTCACCGTTATGTTCAAAGAACAACTCGGCCACACTATGGAAGTCTACATCGACGATATGGTGGTCAAGTCCAAAGAAGAACAGGATCACATAGCCGATCTAGAGAAGACATTCGGCATCTTGCGCAAATACAGAATGAAACTGAACGCCTCCAAGTGCGCGTTTGGAATCGGCTCCGGCAAATTCCTGGGTTATATCGTCAACCACCGTGGAATCGAAGCCAACCCGAGGCAAGTCACAGCAATCTTGGAACTCGGTTCCCCCCGATCAGTGAAAGAAGTCCAAAAGTTGATGGGGATGGCCGCTGCACTCAATAGATTCATCAGTCGGTCAACAGACCGCTGCAGACAATTCTTCCAGACGCTACGTCAAGGCAAAGCTTTTGAATGGTCCGCCGAGTGCGAAGCAGCTTTCACCGGGCTCAAGACTTACCTCCGGTCAGTGCCTCTCTTGACAACACCAGCTGCCGGTGACCCCCTCATTCTGTATCTGGCAGTCTCCGATAGGGCCGTCAGCGCCGTACTATTAAAAGAAGAGGAAGGGCAGCAGCGGCCAGTGTATTATGTGAGCAAGGCAATGGTCGATGCCGAGACACGTTATCTTCCGCTGGAAAAACTCATCCTAGCCTTGGTCATGGCAGCAAGAAAACTGATGCATTACTTCCAGGGGCATAGCATTGGGGTGATAACAGATTATCCCCTCCGATCAGTACTACGGAGTGCAGAAGCATCAGGACGTGTTTCAAAATGGGCTCTTGAACTCGGCCAATATGACATTCAGTTTTTACCCAAAACCGCAATCAAGGGACAGGTGCTGGCCGACTTTGTTGCCGAATTCACAGGCGGGCTTTCCGACCTTAAACCTGCCGACGTTCTTCCAAAGGCTGAAGTTCGATCAAAGTCGAACTGGAGAATTTATGTCGGGGATATTTGGCAGCTATACTGTGATGGATCGTCTAACCAACGGGGCTGCGGCGCCGGCGTAGTAATCATGTCTCCCGACGGCGCAGTAATAGAGCAGGCCGTCAAGCTTGGCTTCGAAGCATCAAATAACGAGGCCGAGTATGAAGCCCTCTTAGCCGGTCTACGAAATGCACATATTCTCGGCGCTCGGCGTTTGCTAGTGTTTTGTGACTCAAAATTGGTCATCAACCAGCTAAAGGGGGAGTACGCTGCAAAAAACGACCGTATGGCGGCCTATATGAAAACGGCCAACTCTTTGCTAACGAAGTTTGACCATCACGAACTGAACCAAATAACACGTGATCAGAACACACACGCAGATGCCCTGGCATGCCTAGCCTCCGCCATCAATTCTGAGCTCAAACGGACCATTGAAGTAGGTTTCATCCCGGAGCCGAGTATTGGCCCTTCGGAGGAAACCCACGTCAACGTTATAGAATCCGCATCAAGCTGGATGGACCCCATTGCCGGATTCCTCTCTTCTGAACAACTCCCAGAGGACAAAAAAGAAGCACACAAGCTACGCAATAAGGCCCTGCGATACTATCTGGATCCACAAGGAGGGCTTTATAAAAAGTCCCTCTCCGGTCCCTATTTGGAATGCGTACACCCGGATAAAGTGGAGGAGCTTCTAACTGAGATACATGAGGGCAGTTGTGGTGCCCACTCTGGCGGACGCTCTCTGGCCCATCGAGCTATAACACAGGGGTATTATTGGCCGACAATGAGAGCCGACGCAGAAAATTATGTTAAAAGATGCGAACAATGCCAAAAGTTCTCCCCACTAACCCATTTGCCCGCCGAGGAGTTGAACTCTATCACCAGTCCCTGGCCGTTTGCTCAATGGGGGCTTGATATTGTAGGACCGTTGCCAAGGCCCCAGGAAACAAGCGATTCCTAATCGTAGCAACAGATTACTTTACAAAATGGGTCGAAGCGGAGGCTCTAACACACATACGAGATGCCGACATAAAGCGATTTGTATGGAGAAACATCATTACGCGATTCGGCATTCCAAGAGCTCTCATCTCAGACAATGGCACCCAGTTCGATTGTGGCGTATACCGAGAACTGTGCAGCAAATACGGTATCGTGCCTTACTTCTCTACGCCCGCGTACCCCCAGAGTAACGGTCAAGCCGAAGCCTCTAACAAAACCATCTTGGACGGCATCAAAAAGAGGCTGGAAAGAGCTAAAGGCAAATGGGTCGAAGAATTGCCGAGTGTATTGTGGGCGCATCGCACAACGCCGAGGAGGTCCACCGGAGAAACGCCGTTCGCTCTATGCTTCGGAACCCAAGCAATCTTACCCCTGGAAATCGGCCTCCCGACTTTGAAATCGCAAGCCTTTGATACGGGCCGAAATGACATGATGCTCGCCCTGGACCTGGATCTAATCGAGGAACGAAGAGACCGCGCCCTGGCCTCCATGGCACGGTATCAGCAGCAGCTCGCTAAGTCGTACAATCAACGAGTTCAGTTGCGCCGTTACACTCCAGGAGAGCTGGTCCTGAAGAAAGTACTTCCAGCCGACCGGAGACCGGCCGACGGAAAGCTGGGTCCGAACTGGGACGGCCCCTATCAAGTAGACTCCATTGCAGGACAGGGGCATATCGGCTCTCGGACATGTCAGGAAGAAGCCTGCCACGGCCTTGGAATTCAACGCATCTACGAAAATTTTACCAATGACCCGATTTGTGGGCTTGGTACTTGTACATACTCTGCTGTAATGCAAAAGTTTCTCGTTTTTATGCCTCAGCTCATACGCTTCTTGATTGGCCAAACAAGTCTCCGGATTCGGAGCCCCTTTGGGTGCAGACATCCAAGGGCCGAATAAGTCTCCGGATTCGGAGCGCCCTTCGTGGATACCACGATTGGCCAAACAAGTCTCCGGATTCGGAGCCCCTTTGGGTGCACAGACATCCAAGGGCCGAATAAGTCTCCGGATTCGGAGCGCCCTTCGTGGATACCACGATTGGCCAAACAAGTCTCCGGATTCGGAGCCCTTTTGGGTGCATGACATCCAAGGGCCGAATAAGTCTCCGGATTCGGAGCGCCCTTCGTGGATACCACGATTGGCCAAACAAGTCTCCGGATTCGGAGCCCCTTTGGGTGCATGACATCTAAGGGCCGAATAAGTCTCCGGATTCGGAGCGCCCTTCGTGGATACCACGATTGGCCAAACAAGTCTCCGGATTCGGAGCCCCTTTGGGTGCAAGACATCTAAGGGCCGAATAAGTCTCCGGATTCGGAGCGCCCTTCGTGGATACCACGATTGGCCGAATAAGTCTCCGGATTCGGAGCGCCCTTCGTGGGGGATCACGATTTAACTGACCAACTACATGGTCCCTAATTGGAGCCGATCGATGCATGTTTCGAACGTTTACATCACGCAATACAAAAGCTGACAATAAATTGAGATAGGGCGTTTAATTACGCGCAAAACATTTCAAAAGCTGCTAATAAAGAAATTCTATTTATTCAAAAGCCGCCAAACATTTCAAGCATTTGATAAAGTAATTCTATTTATTCAACATTATGGCCCACTAAGTCGGCGTCTTCGTCGTCGCTTTTCTCAATTTCGAACTCGGGATACGGAAGGTAATGCCGATGATATAAGGGCGCGAAGCCGAATTTATGCCCACGGACCCAAGAGCTTCCACGGTTTGAAGGCCCTTGATCCAGCCATGCTTGAAACCACATTTTTCGCATCGGCAGACTTCCTCAGCTAGGTCTGTTTTGGTCTTCTTGATCCCGGCCTTCAAGCCGTCCTGATATCCTCTCTCATAACCCGAGGCCTCTCGGTTCGCCCTCTCCCCCATGCTTTTCGCTTGACTGTCCACCACCGACTCGGCCGCTCGAACACTCTTCAGCTCCCGAAGCTCACTCTCAGCCTTTTTCGCGCGAGCCTCCAGACTACGATTCCTTTCGTTGTTTTTTCTACACTCACGTCGGGCTTCGCGCAGACGCATCCCGACTTCATAAGCGCTATACAGTCCCTTGACAGCCCCATGTATGCCATCCCGAAATACTTCGAAATCTCGACGTCCGACCATCGACTGTTGGACCTCCGGCGGAAAAATCTGCCGAGCGAACTCGACCGCCACATCTGGGTCTTTAATTATAGAATCCGCCTCCGTCATTGGTCTATTCTTCACAGAACCGCAAAACTCAACGGTCGTGGCGCCGCGTCAGGCTCAACGAAGGGTCGTGGGCGGGGGAATCTCCCCGTTGTCCGTCCTTTCGGGGTGATCTGCTTCGACGACTAGGGGCCCGCTCTTTTTCCCGATCCATGGATGCTCTTCTTCCCGTGTTAGGCTCGCTTCTGCGATTCATTTTGACCTCTAAACCCAGCCAATGTTGGCCCCTTCCAGGTATCAAGGAAATGAGTCGGTTGTTGGCATGAACTCGCCCATTTATTCGGGGTACATGCAGCTCCCCCGAAAAACGTCAGAAAGACTGAGCGCCAAACGTCGTATGCCCCTCAGCCAGCCCTCGCTTCAGAGCCATCGGCTCATTCGGTTCCTCAGGCTCGCGCCCGGCAAGGCAAGGGCAGATTCAATTATAATCTAAATTCGGCTATGTTTCAAACGCTATCGCCGATATCGCTGGGGCAAGTGTTAGATTCATTGATCTAGCCGGGCATAGTTTCGAA
>JAPPVO010000436.1:0-18716 GCA_030407325.1 Camellia japonica | reverse complement strand
CAGCAACTAGTGCAAAATCAAGCAATGTCCTTTTGAAGCAAAATAGAGTTGGTCTGGAGGTGGAAATCAGTGCAAATGTTCTACTGTGCAATAGAGGCATTTAGTAGCAGAAATAATGGCTTTTTCGGGTGGAAATCGCATTCATGCATGAGCCCTCCATTGATCTTTGGGATCCGTGTTGTAAATATATTAGTATTGTTAAAATAGTGGCTTTGTAATTAATTAGTTAGAATAGCTAATTCGTCTCGTGCTGTAATTGTTTTAATTAGCTAGAATAGTTAATTAATTCTATTTGTAATAATTAGTTAAGTAGTTTAGCTAATTATTCATTTGAGTTTGTAATAATTAATTAATTAGCTAATTAGTTTAGTTAGCTAGGTAATTCATTCGGACCCTCCTGTGTGAGGGCGTAATGATGTAATAATGTGTATGTCTTCCAACCCCACGTCTTTCTCCCTTTTATTTACTAGCTTCTGATGGTTAGTTTAGGGATATCATGTTTTGTTTAGCATACTCCATGTTTGCATCCACTTGTATTGCATGCACCGAGGCTCGGTTCATCATTCTAACTCGCATTGTAGGTTTAAATACTTCTTTGAATACATGCTTAGACTGCATGCTATCTAATTGATTCACATACTATGTTTAGTAGCTGAGCCTAGTAAATTGCATATCGCATGTGTTGCATTAGTCATATCGCATAGTTAGGAATCATGAATTTTTCTAACTCGTTTCTCTTATTGGCTTGGAGTACTAGGTGAGCCTTTACTCATTTTAGCATATCGCATAAGTGTTGATGTTGCCATGTTTAGCATGCTTGCCATGAGGCTAATTGTTTAACTGCTATAATTGCTTGAATGCCTATGGATGAAGGCTAATTGCTTGAATTGGAATAATTTGAGTAATGTTCATATGCGATCACTTTTTTAAGTGGTACATATTCAAAACAATTTTTAAAACAAACATGAATCAAGTATTCTAATTCTTGCAAGTTAGTCGATACTTGTGTGTGTGTGCATCACATAATAATGCTAGCCTAATAAACCAGAACAAGAGCATATTATGCAGATAAGATTTATGTCATGATTAGTAGAGGCCGATCTTTGATCGGGCAAGCGGGGGTGCTCAATTCATGACCTTCCCTTCTCGTATCTAAGTTCCCGAGCTGAGACAATCTTGGTGATGATGGACACGTGGCCTTTGGCACGGGTCATGGGTTTCCTAGATTTTTCCAAAAAAATATTTAGGTGGCGACTCTGTATTTAGCAAAGCAGTCCATTTTTGGCAATTTGATTCAAAATCGATTTTCCAAAAGATTTGCCAGATTGGGACTCTTTGGTGTTTATCTATTTCACATTGCACTTATGAGATCAGATTTAGAATCGCAGGAATCTGATATTGTAGGGCTTATTCATCTTCCGAGAGGGGGCACGAAAAGTCGAGCTACAAGGGCATAAAATTATAAAATACGAAGTAAAATCCCAGTACGTTTATGTTCCCCACCATTCTCTCCAATTGAGAAAAATAACTTGATCTTGAGTTCTCTTTTAATATTGAACTCATCCATGCCAACAAATCAAGTACTTCAAATATCCTACTACTTTATTTTCTTGGATAAAAATAATTTTAGTCCTTAAAGTATACATTCTTTGTCATTTTAGTCCCTCAAGTTTCAATTTTGTCATTTTGGTCATTAAAATTGTCAATTTGAATCAATTTAGTCCTATCTCTAACGTCTGTTTACATTGATAACATGAAAAGTATTTTATCTTTGGATAAAAGACAATTTTTGTCCCTAAAGCATGTGTTTCTTATCATTTTATTCTCTGAAGTTTTAAATTTTGTCATTTTGGTCCTCAACGTTGTCAATTTGAGCTAGGACTAAATTGACTATAATTGACAACTTTAAGGACTAAAATAACAATTTAAAACTTGAGAGGGACTAAATGACAAGAAACACATATTTTAGGGATCAAAATTGTTTTTTATCCATATTTTTATTATCAATGTAGATTGACGTTAACCCCAAGGGGTTGGCCTAGTGGGTGCAACTTGGGGCCTAAGAGTGTTCTTTCTCTAGGTTTTAGGTTCAATTCCCATTAGGAGCAATCCGCTCCTTCGGGCCACGCTCATGGGCTCTGCCCAAGATTTGCCCGATCCACGTGGATGGGGTGCTTTGCGTGAGTCTCGAGATTAATTGAGGTATGCGTGCACCCAGTCATCAAAAAAAATGTAGACGGACGTTAGACCTAGGACCAAATTGACTTAAATTGACAATTTTGAGGACCAAAATGACAAAATTGAGACTTAAGGGACTAAAATGAAAAACAACACATACTTTAGGGATTGAAATTGTCTTTTGTTCTATTTTCTTTCTATGCCAATTGAACTTGGTTGTTAAGTTGGTGAACGAGGTCCACTAGAATTGGACACATAAAACATCTTCACCACCAATAAAATTAGCCATGTCTAGCTTAATCGAAGAATTTGTTGGTGGCGTGTCAATAGGAAGCTCGATTTTTTCATAAAACCATGTTACAAAAAGAAATTCACTTGCCCTTCAATAAGTTCTTGAAATACTAAATTTTCTTCCAAAATAATCACTTTCCCCATTCTTTAGAACTATTTGATCAATGATTTCCGCATAATATTCACAACCACTCTAAGGAATTTCTCAAATATCTCCTAAAACATGGGTCAAGAATTTGTCCAAAGTAGCTTTGATCTGAATCATTTGTTCCAGCATGTCTTGTTGGGCTTTCAAACTTCGAAAATAACTATGAATTGGTTACCATGGTTAAAGGAATCCCCTTTTTTTTTTGGTTCTCTTTTTTTTAAAGTTAGAACGGCAGTCGTTGGCCTAGTTTATTTGGATGAAAGGTGGTTAGGCTATTTTGGTCGGCGCCTAGGGTTGGTTTAAGTTTGGGTTTGTGAAAAAAGGCTAACTAAACTTGGGTTGGGCTAAACCTTCCTGGGCTTAGGTGTAATGTGATGTGGGTTGTTGGTGATTTACGTCAAGATTCTGAGTCAGGTGAAGGTTATGCAACCCAATGTTGTGAAACCCGGACCGGACCGGTCGGTCGAACCGGTTAGAACGGGAACCGGGCCTTGTTCCGGTCTGGTCAGGTCAACCCCTAGAATAGGAGTAGGAGGAAAACCGGCCTAGAAATTGAAAACCGGGAGTCCCGGCGGTCGAATCGGGAAAACCGGTGACCCGGACCGGGTCTGGTGGATTGGACCGATGATTTTTTTATTTTCTTTCTTTCTTTCTTTCTTATATATTTATATATATATTATAAATATATTTTAAAATTTTGACTAAAAATTCTTACTTCAAGAGTCTCCTCTCATAAGGAAGAGTCTCATTGGAAGTTGGAGAAGATTATGAAAGTCTATTCCTATTTATAGGAAAAGATTTTTCAAAAAGAACCTACAAAATTCTATGTGGGATTCAATCAAATTATTTGAAACATATTAATTGGAGGGAGAGTTGAAAATTTCATTTTCCTCCAAAATTAAACCTAACATTCAATCAATTTGTTTGGAGGAATGTTTAAAAAATTTAATTTCTTTAAAACAAGTGACTTTTTTTATCAATTATGACTTTATTAAATATTATTAATAAATATTACACAACAATTTTTATTTTTATTTGAGTATTTATATATATTTTTATTTATTTATAATTTTTAATTATATTTTTTAATTATATAATATTAATTATGACGTCACGGTTCGACCGCTTTGATCCGACGGTTGAACCGGTGACCCGTCCACCCGATCCCTTTTCTGGTTCGCTCACCTGTCCGATTTTCAAAATATCGATGCAACCTATGGTTGTAGTAGTTCACAACGAACGATAACAACTACAGCAGCGAAGACATCAACAATACAAATAAAGGGGGTGTTTGGCAAGTTGGATTTTAGCATTTTTTGGCTAAAATTCACAAAAAGACAAAATAAGTTTAAATAACTAATAAGATAAAATGTCACATCAAATCCATAATGATTTCACTTTTTATCTCACAAACATCACATCCAATTATTTTTCTAAACACACAAATTTTAGCTTACTAAAATAACCAAAAACTAAAATAATCTACTAAAATAGCAACTTCCCAAACACCTACAAAGTTAGTAAGGACAACGAGCTCCAACGGGTGTCAACAATAAGCTTCCCGCATTGTGGCCATCGATGATGGGGCTAAAGTCGTCGCAATAAGTCACAACGATAAAGATGTGACATGAAGACGAAGTAGGCGATGCGGTGATTGTTGTTGCTGGTCTGAAGGGTGCAACAACAATGATGATGAAACTATCTCTTCCTCTCTCTGGAGTTTCAATTTTGATTTTTTTTCCCCCCTAGATCTACGATGTTGCGATCTGATGGGAGGGAGTAGGGATGGAGAGAAAAGGGATTGTAGCTTGAGCTCTACAACCAAATTGATGTAGAATGGTTAGGGAAAAAGAAGAGAGACAAGAAAGAGAGAAGAGAGAAGAACACAAAAGGGATAAATATGTCGTATCATGGAGTTAAATGAAGCTTTTGAGAAAACAAAGTATTTTCATTGAATTAAATGTTGATATTTGTAACTAAGTGTTTTAAAAAGGAAAATGAGATGTGTAATTTTTTAACAGTTGAGTTGAGAAACTTGAAAGGTTGAGGTTTGAAAATGGTTATGAAATTCTCCAAGTTTATTTAGGAATTGTTGAGATCTTAGTTGATGATTTAGTTTGGATTGAACGTTTGATTAAGGGCCCGTTTGGCCATTTGTTTAGTTGCGTGCATTGGAGGAAAGTTGTGTTCCATCGATGAGAGCCTGTTAACCTATGCGGGGTAGTCATGTGGTCTAAGAAAATATGAGATTAGAGATACAACCGTGGTCTAGTTAGACTCGACAGGATTTGACTACATTATTGAGGGATTATTTCATAGATTTGTGGGTAGTATCGGCTTTACTTTGAATTTCCAAGTCTTTAAGACAATTATTCATGACTTTGATGTTTCAAACTATTATATAATATGGTATCACCTTTTATCATGCAATTTTCTTTTTAAATGTCTGGGATGATTATTTAGTGAGTCGTCTTCACTCACCCCTACAATTTCAGGTACATTTCCTCCTGCAGCTTAGAGTTGGTGGTGTTGCCATGTGATTGTTTTTGTGGACTAATATAGAATTATGAGCATTTATATTTATGCCCTTTTGAGTTTTGTATTTATTGCAGGGCTTGGCATGTAATCTAACTAATATTCTTGGAACTTGTGAAATTTTAGTTAGTCAGCATGCTGGTTATGCATATTTATCATATGTATTGCATACTTAGGGTTGTGAGCTCAGTCATGGCTTTGAAGCCTAATTATGAGAATTGAAACTTTGCAATTGGATTCTAGATACTCCCAATGTTTCAAGATTTTATTCCAAGTAATTGTCAAACAATTTGACTCAATTCGACAATGAAAATTGAAGGGGGGAAAAACTTAAAATTTTATTCAACTCTGTCCATAAACTATTTTTATCATGATTTAAATGTTTTCAGGGTTGACTAGTCCCAAAAATCACATTTTTTTCAAATTGGCCAAGTCTAATGCAGGTTCCTTGGGTTCTATAATTTGTTGGACCCGAGACCCACTTCCAACCTAATTCAAACCACTTTTCATGGTCATAAATAAATAAAATGAGAGATTTCTACCAAATTTGGATTTATTACAATGAATTTATGTTTTGAATTTAAATAAATGTGATTTCCAAGTAACCGGAATTTCATAATTAAATAATGACTTGCCAATTGGCATAAAGTTGACTCAATGTGATTAATCAAAATTTTTTTTTTTAAAACTTAATTGGGTTAAGTAATCCTATAATAGCCATACTTAGTGATAGATAATCCACAGCGTTTAGAAAGAAAAACTGGGGTGTGACATTTAGTTTAGTGACTTGCATGTTTGGTTTAGTCTAACATGTATAAACTTTCTTTGTTGAGTTCTATCCTTCCTAGTAGTTCCTATCGATGTTTTTGCATATGGACAAACAATTCATTTGATGGTTATTTGGGTAAATCTAGGATTTAAACACAGCTAATTTGAGGATTTTGGTGCTATGAAATTTATATGCTGGAAATGACCCGATAAATGATATAGTGGATGTCCAAGGGGTGTTTTTTTTTTCTTTTAGAAAAAATTATAAATTATTGTGATGGTGTCTAATTAGATGATTTTACAAAAATTATGTATTTTGGTTTCTTGTGGTATGAAAGGTGAATTTATCTATACTAAGTGATGGTAGGACTTGGTATCCAAGCCTTCTATTTATGCCACGTGTCCGTCATTTTTCTATTTAGAAAAAATAAAAATTAGATAAGTGAGGGGTGAGACTTGAATCTTGGTTGGATACCATAGTAGCGAAAATTTGAAGTTCATTAAGGTTGGGTGTCGTGAAGTTTGAACTAATATGAATGTTCCAAGTAGGTTGGTATCGGGAGTTTTGTAGTTTTGATTTGAGTAGTCTATTTCTTCGGGTGTCTTAAGGAGGTTTGACAAGGTTTTTAGCTTGGTTTCAACTCTCCTCTCATTCCACTACACGAAGACTCACACTCTTGTGTTCTATTTAAATACTTCAAAATGTTTTAGAAAGAAGAGAACTTTTTTCATATAAATTATAGAAATATTATTAGTATGGTTTAGTGACTTTTAGACTTATTTGGGGTCAAGAACTAGATTAAAATAAATGAATGTTTGTCTAAAAAATTCAAAATTACTAGAATGCTTTGGAGTCCTAGGGATTGCAATGTTAAATAGCCACATGGGCCGATGTATACAAAGGGGTCTAAGGAACCGAAATATTGAAAACGAGATGAGCCACTAGGGTTGATAAGCTATGATGACTTGGTTTATGATTTGGCTTGATATGTTTTTAGCTAATGAAGCCATCACCACCTTAGTCGCAATGTAACTTGACACCCCATGGCTATGTAACAGATTACATGATGGGTACAAGGTTGTGATTGTTATAGAAAGTAATTAACTTTGGTACCTCATTGATACTAATGAATTTTACTGCAACTTGATATTCCTTGAGAAGTCATAAATTAATAATTATACAAATGACTAGTGTACTAGTTTCTCTTCAATGTTTCTTATGTCACATTATTTTTTCCTATTGACGCCACTACGCAGTACAAATTTTATGAACCAACTAGGCTTAGCCTAGTTGGCTACCATACCTTCCTTAGGGCTTAGTCTTAAGGAGGTCATGGGTTCAATTCCCCTTAGGGGGGTTGAATGAAGGGAGTGCAAGCACTTAGGTGCTTTGCCATGGGTAGGGAGATTTTCTCCCATAGGTGTTACTAATCTAACAACTAACAACTAACATTTTCCGATCAAAGGAAAAAAAAAAGAGTACATATTTTATGGTTCCCGCACGACATAAATTCATTGGGAAACTCATTCTTTTTATGTTGTTCTGTTTCAAATATTTAGGTTTTTAGAGTGACTTGCCTCACCTTGGAAAGGCTAGATTGTTGGAGGATTAAAAGTGGATTTTTTTTGTTAGTCAAGCTTATGCTCAAGGTCACACTACAACATGGTTATATTTTTGGAGTATGGAAAGAGAGGAAATTTGTAAATAATATATTTTTTGAGTATAATCTTTTGATGTTAACATGAGTCCATCTTAAAGCACTGCTTATATGTTAATGCTTAGAGACAAACTAGATGACTATGATAAGTTCTATTGCATGAATGGTCTAGAGTATTTGGGCTATGTTACATTGACTTTTCAAAATAAATCAAATATATGTATCGGACATCCGACACTCAGACAAGGGTGTGGGCTATATGTCTGATACTTTCCATTGGACACATCTCATATATTTGTATTTAACACTATCTTATATCTATCATTTGTTGTGTAATTGCTACAAAACACATTTTGGACACCATATGTTACGTTAAGTACCATTTTATCCACCTAATAGAATAAAATATAAAAATATGACTCTTTTTTGCTGAGTTTGCGTAAATTTCAGATTTGATGAGTCCACCTCTAGATAGATATGCACCAACACCCTGACACCCATACCAAGTCCATGTAACATAGGTATTATACTTTGACGAATAAAAAGTTTGTGTGGTAATGGTTTGTGCATTATAGAATGTTTTTGGATTTCTGTCTATGAAGCACGAACACTTCTTCGGAGGTGACGTACAGGTGTCCGACACTTGTCGGACACGGACACGCTCTAAACATGTGTGGACACGCTGTATAGAATCAGACACGCTGAGACACTTGGGACACGTTCAGAACACCTTGGGGACACGTTGAGGACACACTGAGGACCATTTTTTAAAAAAAAATAAAATTTTAATTTATTTTACTAAACTAGCATACTTAACGTTGATAAATTTGATAAAATTAAATATTTGATATAAAATAAATATTAAATATTTAAAAATATGACATATAATAAATATATAAAATTATATATTTTGCACGTGTCCCCAATATGTCATGTCTTGTATTTTTTAAAAATTTGCATGTCCATATATCTGTGTCTGTGTCCATGCTTTTAAGATTTCTGCACATTTCAAGCATAACTAACATACAGGCATACACAATTCTTAGTATTAACCACCATCGGAGACATCCACCCGTGCATCAGTGGGGTCAGCATACCCCATGGTATTGGAAACCAAAAAATACAATAATATAACCTTATTCTATGTATTCATAGTTTCACAAATACTCATAACTATTGTGATCTTTTTACCAAATAAAACCCACTAAAAGGCTATAACATTTGGGGAAAAAGTTAACTTGTCTAAAATTTCAAAAATCCAGTACCGTTGTCAATGATTCAAAGAAGAATAAGGGCTTATCTAGATGGGGCATTTTTGTCGTTAGAAAGGCAAGATTGGGAGGGAAACAATTTCTACACAAAAGTATTTTGTGTGTATAATTCCAAACATTAGGGAGGTAATGCGTCATTAATATATTTTGTCATACAGCTTAATTCATACACGAGCAATGCCACAATATATAAATATTAACATATTACAAAAACATCGCAGACTCGAAACATTATTCTACAATTCACAATGGAATGTAATAACACATAAAATGATCATTATATGCAATCAACAGAGCACATACCTATCTAATCCAAAAAGATTTTCATCCATGAAACATGCGTCAGCCTCCATATCATGCTTGTTCGAATAATCATACCTATCAACACCAAAAAGAAAAGAAAAGAAAAGAAAAGAAAAGAAAAGAAAGTCTCATTGCTCATCAAGTTAGACGCTAAGAGGGAGCAAACAAAGCAAAATGAAAAGAAGGTTGAATGTTAGCATTGACAAGTAAAACTATAACAAAATGAATTCCATATATTGTCTTCAAACAGAACTACCTTAGCCTTTAGGTTTATCAAAATTGCTATGCAGCTTCACATGCTGTAAGCTCTATGGATAAAGTGCTCAAACCTGATAGAACATATTCAAATAATTCAAGTTTCCCAGAGTGTTTATACTAAAAAGGAGGCAAAAATACTAAGAACAAAAAAGATACCAACACTTGCCAAAAGCACCTAATGCAGCTATTAACTTTCATCTAGATGATTTCCTAAATATGACAAAGAGTTATATTCCATCCTCAACTTTCACATGCCTGCTACCTTCACAACAAAATCTTGCATCTATAATGAAGTTGATACTTCATAGAAAGAGGCTTAGCGATACTGTAGTGTGAACTATGAAAGCTTCTACAGTTAATAGAGAGAGTTCATTCCAGAAAGGGTAGCTTTAAATCACAACTTACTAAAAGACATAAATAAACTATCAATAAAGTGACAAAATTCTCTAAAAATTGCACTTATAGATGTAATTTGGCATCGACTAAACCAGGTAATGCTTATTACAACAGTGATGTAGCACATAATTTCTTCCATTGCTAAAACTACCCAAGCTACTTTGGGCATAAAGTTCAAATTCATAGACTAAACAATGAACACCACAACACAGTAGAAAGGCAAACAAACATTGATTAAATTGACCTTTAAGTCAAAGTCATAATAGTATTGAGGGACAAGTTGGTAATTAGATGTCATTTGATACCATATGCATCAGCATCAGCATCATCATAATCATAATCATATAATAATTGTAAGGTATAAAGCGAGGGGGGGGGGGGTGATGCAACTCTCCTTGTGCAAGAAACCCCCACTTCCTTAATTACTTTTGATTTATCACACTGAATTGTAATTCCCCCTAAAATAGAATAAAAGAAAAGAAAATCACCATCATCATCATCATAAATATAAACCAATAGAAGGAATTATAAAAATCTTTGCTTTTGCTTACGTGACAAAAACAGAATCGATCCAACAAGACATCACGTCAAATTTCTCTAAATCGTAAACTTCCACGGTTTTGAGATATGCATTGGGGGTACAGATCACCAGCATCATTACATGATAATATAACCCGAAAGATTGCTACACGTGCATACCACTGTAGACACCCTATTTTTGACCGCCCTTAAGACTTGGGCGCCTTAGGTTGATCAGTCGATGATGAAAGTTATGCTGTGCAAACATTCAATTTCTTCAGCAAGAAGAGCTACTAAATCCCAACCTTAAACCCATTTTGGACCAAAACTATTTTGACCAAAACTATTTTAGACCTTAAAACCCTCTTTTTCAAAATATTTTTGAAAATGTTTATACGATGTTCCGAGGCTCGTATAAAATTGCACTTTTCGATAAACTGAGTAAGCAAAAAGTGGAAATAAATGAAAGGGAGGTGAAATCTTTGAAAAATATTTTAAAACATCTTATTTATTGGTTTGGAGTTGAAGGTAATTGGAGGAGAGGGAAGAAAACTAGTTGGAGAAATGGTTGAGCTTGAAACCGTTAAGAGAAAACTGTGCAGCCTTCACTAAATCAGGCCTATCTCTTTGTACACTTAGAATTTAGTTGTGAGGCCACTATCATTGGAAATTGGACTTCCGGGGCTTCAATTTAGACTCAAGAATCTCCTAAAGTCGAGTTCGGATGAGGCAGATATGGCCATTTGAAGTTAGGCATCAATCCAGTTAAGATATAAATGAGCAACCTTCGCTAAAATAGGCATATCTCTTTGCACACTTATAATTTAGATGTGAGGCTTCCACCATTGGAAAATATACTTCTGGGGATTCAATTTAGACTCAAGAATGACCTAAAACCGAGTTCGGATATGGGTGATATACCCATTTGAAATCGGACCTGGAAGCAGATTTTTGTGGTCGGCCACTAATAGTGGCCTGCCGGCTAGTTGTGCAAAATTTGGCCATTTTGAGTGTTTTGGCCTTCCAAGTGTCCCCTACTAGTGGCCTGCCGGCCACTTGTGTCCAAAACCAGTTTTTTGCAGATTTTTGTTGCCAGCTGTTCCCACACTACACCACCTGTTTGTATATAGATATTTTCGACTGAGGCTCATGTTTTCTATATACAGAGGACCCCCCCTCTTTCTTTCAATGTTAGAAAAATTTAGGAGTGGGAAAATATTTTTGAAGAGCAAATTTTGGAAAATTCCTCTTTCTCTACAATTCTCTCTTTCTCTCTCTCTCTCTCTTGCAACTTGCACAGCCTTTAGCCTTTGCCTAAACACTCTAAACCAAACCTAGAGAGATTCTTACTGAGATGATTTGAGCTTGAATTTGAGCTCTTAAGGCACTTGAGGGTGTGAAAATGGTGGTTTATAACTCAAGGGTTCATTCCTCTTTAAGAGGTATGCCTTCGCTTGCTTTTGCATCATCTCTAAACCACTTGTTTTCCATCTTTTATATTATTTTTTAGACTGTTTATTAACTGTATATTTGGGTTGAAACTTGTGGTTTAAGACCATTAAAGGTAGAGGGGTTGATAGCCCTTCTTTACACCTTGTTTCTAAGGCCTTTGCCCTTGTGTTTCCCACCTTGTCATCATCTTTTTTTAAGCTTTTTACCACTGAATTTCAGAGCTTTTCAGAGGGTAAAAATCTTGTTTTGAGGTCCAAAAAATGGAGGGGTTAGCCACCCCTCCTTTGGCTTGTTTACTAGCTTAAATTCTCCATTATTTTAGCTTAGTCTTTTAGCTATTTTTATCTAAATTCCAGCACTGTTTTTGCTTACTTTAGGACTGTCTTGGGCTAGTTGTGTCATTTATGCTTTATATTACATACTTGTAGTGTAATGGTCCTCATATGTTTGGTGGTTTAGGCCTTATCCACCAACCTATTTGAGTTGATAGCATTTATTTTTTGCTTTCCATACTTGTGATCACCTTTAATTACCTCTGCAACCTCCCTCATTTCTTGGCTTTTTATTCTCGTTGAAAGTTGTTTCAAGCTACTTGTTTGTTTAAGTATGAGATTGAGGTATTGTGCTTAATAGTTTAATCCCTTTGGGGGTTCATTACCAATGGCATGATACTTCTCTTATGCGTAAAACAACTCTTGGTTTGGTGTTCCTTTCCATTAGAGGACTTAAAGCTCACTCTTGGACTTAATTGACCAAGGAATGGTTGGTAATTAAAATGAAGTAATAAAATGAGGACTAAAAGTGATGCTGTAGACACCCCATTTTTGACCGCCCTTAAGACTTGGGCGCTACTGATGGTTTGCTCGGTGATGAAAGATGTGCAGGGCAAAGATTCAATTTCTTTGGCAAGGAGAGAGACAAATCTCAACTTCACACCCCATTTGGACCAAAGCTATTTTTGGACCTTAAAACCCTCTCTTTCAAAACATTTTTTGAAATAAAGTTTCCGCGATGTTCCGAGGCTCGCATTTTGTGAAACGTTGCGCTTTTTGGTAAACCGAGCAAGGACAAAGTGGAAATGAATGAAAGAGAGATGAAATCTTTGAAAAATCTTTCAAAACACCTTGCTTAGGGGTTTGAAGTTGAAGAAAAGAGGAGAAGAGGGGAGAAACCAAGTTGGAAAAGAGGATAGGCAAGAATCGCTAAGAGAGGGATGAGCAGTCCTCGCTAAATCAAGCTTATCTGTTTATACACTTAGAGTTAAGCTATGAAGCCACCACCGTTGGAAAGAAGACTTCCGGGGCTTCATTTTTCATTCAAGAATCTCTTAAATCCGAGTCCAGAGGGCGGAGATATGATTGGTTGAAGTTGGGCATCATCCCGGTTGGACCGAAACTGAGCATCCTTCACCAAAAAAAGCATAACTTTTTGCATAGTTAGAATTTTGATGCAAGGCCGGTGCCATTGGAAATCTTACTTCCGGGGCTTCAATTTTGACACAAGAATGACTTGGAAAGGAGTTCATATGAAGAAGTTATACCCGTTTGAAGTCAGACCTGCAGAGCAGATTTTTCCTGCCGACCGGCCAAATAGATGGCCGACCGGCCAGAACAGATGGCCGACCGGCCAGAAAAGTTGGCCGACCGACCAAGTTTGCTAGCCGACGACCTTCTGGAGTATTCTACAGATTGAATGGATGCCAGCTGTGCTAGCTGTTCTCCATTTGACCCACTGTCCGAGGGTGTGTCCTTTTGGGGGGAACTTTTGAATTTGTTTTTCCCCCCTTTTATTGGCCTCTCTCCCTCTATATAATATACACTCCACCACCATTTTTAAGGGTTACAAAAAACCAGCTGGAGCATTATACATACAACCTCTATATCTCTCTCATCCAAGCCTCAAAATACCCTAGCTCTTGCACCATTTGCACTACAACGCATAGCATAAGGCCTCCATCCTCCATTCCAGCACTTTGGGACTGACTTGCAAGGATTGAAGGCTCAGAATCTTGGTCAAATAGCCCTTGATTTGCTGCTCTTCAAGGGTAAGCCTCTATTTCCCTTAAACTTGCATTTTCTTGCTTCACTTATAAGCTATACTTGCAAGCATTTCTGGGCTTCGTCATGAACTAAAAAGTGTCATATTTTGGGCTCATGTTCATGTTTGTATAAGGACACTTTTCTGTTTGAGTCCATCTACTACCTCTTGTCTCCTATTTCTCTTTGTAGGGCCATTTTTGCATGCTATTTCAGCCCTACTTTTGATCATTTTCGAGACTTGCTATAAACTGTTAAGTGTCTTGTTTTGAGCCCCTCTTCAACTTTGTTGAAGGGCTCTTTGTTGTTTGAGGCCATCTGCTATCCTTTGTCTTGAATCTCTCTTTTAGGGCCATTTTTGCATGATATTTTAGCCCTACTTGTGAATATTTTAGAGGTTTTTTTATAAACTGAAAAAAGTCATGTTTTGACCTCCTATTTGAGTTTGATTGAGGCCACTTTGCTGTTTGAAGTCACCTCCTTCCTTACATGCCTTATTTCTTCATGCTTTGAGCCATATTTGTGAGCACTTGCATTGGCCATGGTTTGGCCCCCTTAGCCACTGAAATCCAGTGGATTTTCAGTGGCTTAGGTGTGCTCTTGAAGGCCAAAATCAGAGGGGGGTGACCCCCTCTCTCCTTCTCTTGTTTGGTGGCCTTATTGGCTTTCCAAAGAGACCCTATCTTGCATGCTTTGAAGTCACTTTCCAGGGTCAATTTGGTGAGTTTTAGGACTACCATATTTGATTTTAAGAGTTGTTTATGCCATGCTAAGTGTCCACCTTGTATGTGCTTAAGAATCCCTTGCATAACCCTCTAAAGGAGTTCATCATTTTTGCATGCCATGGTTGCATATCAGTGGTTATTTGGGCCTATTTTCATATGTTTTATTTACTAATTTTTTGCTGGTTTGGTGAGATTCCATGTGCATCATATACTTGCCATACAACTCATGTTTGCTAGCCAATCTTGCATGCTATTTTAGTCCACCATGCTAGCATCTTTTGGCCATGCTTTGAACAAGAAATGTTCATGTTTTGGGACTGCCTTAGCTCTGTCTTTGTGCTTCATAGTCAAATAATGCATGCTTTGTATAGCTATAAGTCATTACATGTGCTTAGTTTTGAGTTTTGGGGCTCATTTCATGCATCGGGTGCCATGTTTGCATGTTTCGGGGTTGTTTAGCATCATATTGCAGTGCTGAAATTACATGTTTGTATGCCACCTTGCATCCCTTGCCATGCCTTGGTAGAGTGGCATTTGATGCCTTAGGTTCGGTCCCCGGTTTGCGTGCATGTGCGCGCGCATTTCGATTGTCTCATTTTCATCTAATGGCCGCTGATTTTGGCATGCTTGCGAGCTATCCATGTTAGTTTAAGTCCATCATTGCATGTTGTTGCATGCCACGTTCGCTTACATGTTTAGGTTGCGTGCCTAGTATACATTGCTCATTTGAATGTTCATGTTGCATATTTAGCCTCCATGCCTAGGTTGCATTTCATTGAGCATGCATCCCTTGCCTCTTGATCAATCATGATAGGGGTTGGGGCCCTTTGATGTGTTTTGTGCTTGCATTTCATTTGATATCGAAGTTGCACACTTGGCTTTTGGGCCATCATGCATTGAAATGCGTGATTGATGGCCCGAGGGTCGAGAGCCACACTCCCTTGAGTCCATTACATGATAGGGAGTGTGTCCGTGCATACATTTGCCTGAAAATTCCATGCCATACACTGCTTGCCCTCTGCTGCTGTCAATTGTAGGTTCTGCAGAAAGTTTTGGCCGGTCGGCTAAATATAGTGCCGGCCGGCCATCAATTTTTGGCCGATAGACAAAAAGGTGGCCGGTGATCATTCCCTTTGGCCGGTGGTGTTTCTACTTGGCCGGTGATGCTCCCCAATGTCCAGAGAAGCATTCTTGGGACTTGTGCAAGTTTTCGGGGGGCAAGGCAGTGTAAACAGAGGCAACAGTGCCATGGCAATGGATTTCCGGGCGAGGCCAATCCGAGCATGCGTGCATCCCTCTTCCCGAGGCCTTTTACTGCTTTCCTTAGCTTAGTTAATTTGTTAATTAATTAGGTGGTCTGTAATCATTAATTAGCTTGTAGGTTAATTAATTTGTATATTCTTTTGGTCCCTCCGAGCGAGGGTAAATTTGTAATAAGTGTGGGTGAGTGTGTGCATGTCTTCCAACCCCCACTTCTTTCTCCCTTTTACTTACCTGCTTTCAATGGTTAGTACTAGGGCATATTTATTTTAGCATCCTTATGCTATGCATGCGTGCATCATTCATCTGTACTGCATGCACCGGGCTCGGCGCATCATACTAACTGCATTGTACTTCAATTCCAAGTTGAATACGTGTTATTTGTAGCATTTCACATGTCATTGTAGATTAGCCGAGCCTATTCTAGTGACATTCTGTATGTGATGCATTAGCCATTTTTAACATGAACTAGGATCATGCATGATTACTAACTAGTTTCTGTTTTGGCACGGAGTACTAGGTAAGCTTTTATGCTTTAGCATACCGCATGCGTGTGAGTGTTGCCATAATAGCATGATTACCATGAGGCTAGCTGCTTATGTGATATAACTGCTTGAATGCCTATGGATGGAGGTCAAATTACCTAAATTGGAATAAACGCATTAAAACCGAGAGTTTTAAGCCCACTAGATAGTGGCAAAGCCATCCTTTCCAAAGCCCACTCGAGGGTGGCAAAACCTGCATTTTAGTCTACTTGCGAGTAGCAAACCGTTTTCAAAACAAACATGAAATGTTTTGTTCCAATGTAGGCGATTTGGTCTATACTTGTTTGCTGTGCACATAACATAGTAAATCTAGGCTAATAACCGGAATAAGAACACATAACGTTTTCAAAATTGGATATCATGGTTAGTAGAGGCCGATCTTTGGATCGGGCGAGAGGGGGTGCTCATAGCTGACCTTCCCCAATCGTACCCAAGCTCCCGAGCCGAGGCAACTTTGGTGATGACGAACACGTGGCCTTTGGCACCGAGTCAGGGTTTCCTAAATTTCCCCATTAAAAAATATTTAGGTGGCGACTCTGTTTCTGGCAAAGCAGTCCATGTTTGGCACTTCTTTTCTAAAAATCTGTTTTCTCAAAACGATTTGCCAGATTTGGACTCTTTGGTTCAAGATTAAGAACCGACAACAAATCGAGTCCGAACTGTAGTAGACCCACAGATGAACAGAACGGGATTCATCCTCCCGGGGCGTTCGGGGACGTCTACAGATGCAAGATAATAATTAACTTGGGTTCAATCGGACGTTAATTGAACCTATTGAGTCTTGAGTCGTTTCATACTTGTTAGTGATGTAAACGGTTTAAGAGTCAATGTCAACCACTTCCCTTGATCAATCCATGATAAGGAGGGGGTTTTTAGAGTCTTTTCTTGTGCATTTATTGAAATTGTACACCTTGGTTCATAGGCCATCATGCAATGAAATTGCATCGATTGATGGCTTGTGAATTAACCTTGCCACTCCTTTGAGCTGTTTTGATGATAAGGAGGGGTAAGGTGTACAAACATATCTTGAGAATACACTATTTTGTGCTCTGTATGCTTTTTGTTGCAGCAGGAGGAATCAAGCATCAGTGGCCAGCAGGCCACTTTTTGTGGTTGGCATGCCACTATTTCTGGATAGCAGGCTACCATTTGTAGCCGACCGGCCACCACTTTTGGCCTGTCGGCCACTTTTGTAAAATTGAGCAGTAGTGTTTTTAGAACAGAACAGAGAAGTGGCTGAGGTAAAAGAGGTTCTATTGTGCAACAGAAGCATTCTAGCAGCAGAACAGTGTGCTTTTCGGGTGAAAATCCGTGCATACATGAGCATTCCTCGCTTCCCAGGGTTGATTAGTTAGCTTAGTTACTTTATTTCATGTTGTATTCATGTTGTAATTAATTAGTTAATTTTAATTTGTAATTAATTAATTAGTGTAATTAATTAGTTAGTTCCATAAAATAGTCAACTAATTAATTGGTTTTTGTAATAACTAGCTAGCATAGTTAGTTTATTTGTTGTTGTAATAGCTAGTTAATTAGGTTAGCTAGTTAGTTTATTCAGACTTTCCTGCACGAGGGCACAGTTGTAATAATGTGTATGTCTTCTAACCCCACGTCTTTCTCCCTTTTATTTACTTGCTTATGATGGTTAGTTTAGGGCATCATGTTTTGTTTAGCATCTCTTATGCCTTGCATTCATTGTCTCACATGCATTGAGCTCGGCACATCATTCTAACTTGCATTGTTAGTTAATACTTCTTTGAATACGTGCTTTGTCACGACCCAAACCCGCCCGTATGGGTTGAGCGTCGTAACCGGTCAGTAACCCTTGGATTACCAAAGGCCTCTTAACAAAATAACATGAAATTAGGGGCTGCGGAAGCAATAGACAGAAATATACATAGTCCATTGAGCTATGAAGACATACATGAGACATACATTTTTAATCTTTAATAAAGGTGTGTGTGATGTCAAAAGATATGGTTGATACATGTCACTCCATGTACTGTACATATAAACAGAAATTTGTCCATAATCAAAACAAAAGGATCAAAGTCTTAAATATTCACAAAACATGGCCACGCGACTTGACATGATCTGGAACCTCCTTGGGAGGCACAAGGGGTGGCTGACAAACACAAAACCCTTCAGGCATCATCCTAAGCCTGGTCGCGCGCCTGGTCATGTAATAACCCGACCCTCACACATGATTTCTGTTATATTTTCACCCTCGATTGGTACCCTTAGATGTTTATTGACAAGTCCATGAAAAAGTTTGAAGAAGCAAGTGAAATTCATGTTGATAGATGCCTATCTGTTCCTTAAGAAAACTATCTGTTTCCACTAAAACATTACAGTAGGAAGTTGAAAGCCATA